>JAJIYU010012971.1:0-14183 GCA_030144865.1 Tinospora cordifolia
TTTACTAACTATTGATAGATACTCTTAGAGGAGCTCAAAACTTAAAGAAAACTTAAAGAAAATCACAAAACTCACCTTTGAGTTGCTCTCCCGTCGCTCCTCTCCAACCCCAAGCAGTTTTAGTGAAAAATGAGGAATTCTGCGCCTGAAATGCATATATAGCCCGAACACGGACCGTGGTCACACTTTTTGGACCTCGGTCATTGGACAGTTTTTTCTTCATGGACCGCGGTCTTCACTTTATGGACCGCGGTCACCCCTTTACGGACCGCGGTCATCACTTCAAGGACTGCGGTCACCCATGTGACAAAATTCTCGTTCATGCAGTTTTTCCACTGTTGACCACGGTCGGCCCTTAATGACTGCGGTCCACAGTGTTGTTTGCACATTTCTGGACGCTTTTCCCACTGATGATTGCGGTCAGCCTGTAAGGACCGCAGTCCACAGTGTGTTATGCACATTTTCTAGGTTTCTCACATCACGGACCGCGGTCATCATCAAACGAACCGCGGTCGGCAGCAAGGTACCCTGTTTTTTACACTTTTTCGCACACATTTCTAGTTATCCAAATATTCTAATAAATTTTATCTTGATTAAATATCATATAATTATAATTAAAAACAAGTTTTCACTCATTTTTATATTTATCTTGAATTTTTAAAAATTCATGTTGACGTGTATACATTATAAGACCTAGGGTGATCACAATTATAGAAAATTATAAACCAACATAAACTATTATAGACCACAACGGATCATCATAGACCATAATGTGTTAGTTTCTCTTTGTTTTAAGTAAGTTCATAGACAATTATAGGCATAAAAATCTACTACAGATAGTTATAAATTACTATAAACCCTAATAGACTATTATAGAAGAACAAAGACCAACTTACTTAAGACAAAGAAGGACTAACATATTATGCTCTATGATGGTCCGCAATAGTCTGTGGTAGTCTATGGTGGTGTATAATGATCTATGATCATCTATAGTAGTCTTATTAAACTATAAGTAAGTTCATTTTTTACTACAAACATCAATACACAATCATAGACCATTAAAGACCATCGTAGAGTACCATAGACCACTACAGACTATCATAAACCATAATGTATTAGACAATTACAAGAATCAAAACCACTATAGATAATTATAAATTACTATAAACCCTCATTGGCCATTATAGACAACTAGAGGCAATCATAGACCATTATATTAGGTCATAGACCAACTTACTTAAGTTAAATAAAGACTAACATATTGTGGTCAACAATGGTTTGTACTAGTCTGTGACAGTCTATGGCGGTCTATATTTATCTTTGATCATCTATAGTGGTCTTTTTAAACTCTTAGTAACTTTATTTTTTACTACGAATGTCAATACACAATTACAGACCATCATAAACTAATATAGACCACCGTAGACTATCATAGACCATTGTAAACCATCATAGACCATAATGTATTTGTCTTTCTTTGGTTTAAGTAAGTTCATAGACAATTTTAGACATCAAAAACCACTATAGATAATTAAAAATGATTATAAAACCTCCTAGACCATTATAGACAACTAGAGATCATCATAGAAAATTATATAATGTTATAGACCACGTACTTAAGATAATGAAAGACTAACATACTATGGTCTTTGATGATTTGTAATAGTTTATGATAGTATATGGTGGTCTATAATGCTTTATGATTGTCTATAGTAGTCTATTTAATCTCTAAGTAAGTTCTTACAAATATCAATACACAATCATAAACCATTATTGTAATACCCCCTTTTCGGTTTGTGTCTTAATCTGACAAAATCATTTTCTTATATATATATATATATATATATATATATATATATGTGGTGTACTTGTGAGAGTGGAAAACCTTTTTTAAGTAGATATATTAGAAAAATAGTTGATTTATTAAAAAACTTGTTCCTCGTCTTTGACTACTTGTTCAAGCTAGTGGGACAACCTCCAATCTGGGTGGCAATATTGAGTTTACTTTAAAAAAAACCATGCCTTCCTAAAGTAGGAAAACCTACCTCCCATTTAATGTTTAACTTTACTTGGAACAAGGCTTACCCACTATCAACTTAAACTTGTAATCTTTGTTTCAGAACTATTAAAATAATTTTCTCCATATTCTAGGGTGTTACTATTATTTGAGTCATTCTTTATCCTACTAGTTTATTAGTTTTTACAAACTAGTTTTCACTGTATTATTAGTATCATAAGCAGTAATAACAGAAACATAATGTAGTAATTGTGTGTCTAAAAGTACCCCACATCAAGGTTCATTTATTGATCAAATAGCCTTTAATGATTACATTAATGCTCTTGTACATACTAGTGTTTAAGTAACGTTATAAGGCACAAAATCAAGAAAATAAGGATAGTAATTTTTGATCCAAATCTCTCAGTTGGTCTACTAGTTTCCTATATTTAAAAAATGGAAGGAGTGAGCTCTACGAGCCTGGTGGATCATTCTAATTCACAAACAATCTAACAATATAGTAAGCACATCATAGAATCACTCACTTTCATACATTACGTGATGCAAATAGTATATTGTTTTCAATCAGTCGAGGTAGGGTGGTCGACCCTAAAATGATTCTTGTACCTCTGGCCAAGTGAATCCCATAGGAATGTCACTGGCATCCAGGATATGCATCCATTTGTCCAATAGTCCCAGACTCAAAAGATATGAAAGGCACGATCAAGTTTCTAAAGTATGATCACACACCCGTCTCTTAATCGAAATGTTAACTAGACAACCACCGTTGATTGTCCTTAGGCCAATCAACCCCTCCAAGTGTATTGTTATCTTGTTAATAGTGATCTTGTATTTGGTTACTAAAATATTCATGTATATTAAATGATCATTTTGTAAAAGATAGATCCTTTATACCCTCATGCATATGAGTATAATATATAAGATTTATTTAATCATATCTTTACCATTCTGGAATTTTAAAATGGCATATTCTCATAGACTATACTCACCTAGTGAATTATGTGCATATCATTCCATACATCATATATAAGCTCTAAATCTATCATGGTCACGTGCATATTATCATAATAAGCAACATACATTCAAATCAAATTCTTATTATTCACATAATCAATGCAAATATAAGCATTTAATCGTACAATCAATAAAAGGTGCATTCTACTACCACCTAGGCCATTTTATTATGACATTTGTAAATTATTTAAATTGCGAAGATTCAATTATTAGAAATCTAATTAAAGTTTTAAGTCCAAAATAAGGAAATTTAGAGGACTTAGAAATTATGTTAATTACAATATACAAAATTTTAAGAATTAGGAATAATCCAAAATTAGTAAAATAAATATTTTAACTCCATAATTAGTTGGAAAATCTTTAAGTTTAAGAATATTTTGAATAAGATCTAACATGAATTAAGAACTTAGGAATTTTATCGATTATTGTATTTCAGATTATTACCGACATCTTGAAGGAAAGCAAGGTCGCCCTGAAGATCGGCAAAACTAGGCGGACGTGACTTCCTTGCTCATTTGTATTATACGAATTTAAGATTCAAAGCATTTGATTGAATATTTCTAGGTTATTAGAATTTTATTAGAAAATTAATTGAAATTGTTTGGTCTATGTGAATGATGTGTGATGTATGACGAATTATTTAATTCATGCGTCATTTGTTCATGACAGGATCTTACATTTGGATTTACTCAAATATGGCATGCATAACTAGGAGCATATGCATCTAGATCTTATTACTTACTCATGCATCTTGTTTACAAGCATAGTTTGGATTATATTCCCTAGTGAGTTGTATGATGCTTAATGTGTTTGAGATTGTTTATAAAACAAAAATAAGACGATGGTTTATTAAGAATCCATGTACTGGTGCGATTGACAAGCCCGAGGCGGATCCAGTTGACATCTCCTATATGTTACTACTTGATATCGTTGAGCCACAAGGCAGATCGTAGATATTCCCACCCAAAGCTGACTATGACAACTCAAAGTCTATGGGAGACAGTATGATGCTGCAGTAAGTACGTTCTCTTAGGCTGTGATGTGAGTGTCAATTGATTTTAGACGGTTATTAGAACCCTCTGAGATTTGATTGGATCACAGGGAATACCGAGAGGCATCTCAAACCTCTTTCAGTCTTAGACGCTGACGAAAATAAATGAATATTTGAACGCCTAATGTTTGAAAGTGTTTGTAATGTTTTGGATTGAGTCTGTATAATGCATGTGATGTGTAGGATCGATCCATTGGACTTTCGAGCTCACTCCCATTCTATTTTTCAAGAACACTTGGACGTAGCATACAACAATCTACGCTAGAAGACTCGCACTCTCTATTGGACACCTCATGGGGAGGTCGTCTGGGATAGAAGACTTGGAGGTCATGTTTTATTTATTTATACTGGATTGTTAAAATGTATTTACTGTGGTTTTAACTTTAGTTGTTTTATCTTTAAAGGAATTTTCTTATTTATCAATTTTGGTTTTAATAGTAGTTTTTCAAGTAATTCCACTACATTATTTATAAATCGTATTGTGAAACCCGATGAATGTATTTGAGAAATTATCTTGATCTTTTATTTGTACTAAACATTTATCTAGATATTGACTTATAAACGAATCATTATGAGTTTACTTTTAAAGAAAAATAAATTTCGACAGAAGAGAAATTTTAGTAGCATCTCGATTTTCGACGGGCGACGATCCACACGTGAGGTAACATGTGAACGGAGGTCCAACCAAAAAATTGGGGTGTTACAAGAAGATAGGGCACATGGGCCGGCCCACGCACCGGTTCAGCTAGGCCTGTGTGCGCCTAGGCCAATGTTGACAGCACGAACTGCACGGGCTTAACCTGTGCAGCTAACTTTGGCCCTCATGGGCTGAGCCTCTATAGCCGAAATTCTGATTTTTTTTTTCTTTTTTTTTTTTTTGTTTTATTTCCTCCTCTTGGTGTATATATATGCATTTAATTCTTTTTTTCTTTTATTTTTATTAAAATTATTAGATATATTGCCCTTCAATTTCTTCAAAAGCTCCCACTATACCACAATTTTCATCTTTCATACATTCATTTTTCATAAATTGAATATTCTACCCAAAATTTACATTTTTTTTTCAAAAATTCAATAATTGCCCCAAAAATTCAATAATCACTTTGAAAACTCGCATTTTCTCCCAAAAATTATATTTCTACCATAATTAAGGTGATTTTTTTCTTGAAATTGTATTCCTCAATTATTCTAATTTTCTTCAATAAATGATTTAAAATTTAGAGAAAAATTATTTATTTTCATTAAAATTTTAAAAGAATACATGAAAACGCATACATTGAACCCATTAATTTGTGTGTGAAAAAATATGGGTCGTCACACCATGGACTATGGGATTATTGGTTTAAATAGGCAGCAAAAATCGAAATTCAAAATCAAAATTTGAAATTTGAAGTTCAAATTCAAAAATAAGTTAAAATTTGAAATATTCATGATTACAAACAACATAAAAATATTCTCAATTAAAGATACAATAAAGAGATGATCATAATGGAAGATTTATAATTTAATAAGTTTTCAGAGAAAAATAATGAAAAGGAAACCAAATACTTTAAATGTCATGAAAAATCTTATAAGATGAGCTAGATTTGGAAATAACTTTAAAACTCTAGGCACTAACCTTTTCAGAATCATTCAAACAATCCCAAAATCAAAAGTTAGGATGCATTCTCCTATAAAGACGTCTAAGAGAGAGAGAGAATCTATTAGGGTTTGAATAAAAAAACCTTCCATACATGCACAGGTGTGTCAAAACCTTAATTGCCACTCACATCTTCTTAGATAAATTTATGAAAACACCTCCTTTCTTTTCTTTTTGCCACATTCAAGGAATTGATTTCTCATACTCTCACACTCCATCACGTCACCTTGGAGCACCATAATGAAATGACACGAAATGGAACAAAGGAAGAATACTAAGGTATCAAAAATATTCATCTTCGCCATGCTTCTTCATGTTTTTTCTTCTTTTGTTCTCCTTCTTTTCTCTACCACCTCAACTTGGCAACCATGATGTTTATTCCAATACCTATTACAGTCTTGAAAATGTCCTAATAGCCAACAACAAAATCTCAGAACGAAATTGGCCACAAAATCCTTAGAAACTTAGTCATTTCCCCACTTGAACCTATGTTTTTAGCCTTAGGAGAGACAATACATGGAAACATCCCTATGACTATCCCAAAACCTACTATTTTTCCATCAAATAATGCCCTCCTTGAATAACCACCAAAAAACCGATTGAAAACCCCTTCCAAAGGCCATGGAAAAATACCTCAAAACTATACCAAAAAACTATGCTAAACTTACACTATGTGCACCTTTTTGGACAAGTATTTTGTTTAGATTTTTTAAATCCATGTTTGTAGTGATTTGTTGTTGGATTCTCAATGTTAGGAAGGTGTGAAAACAGAGGAGGAAATGCTTAAGGGTCATGGACAAAGAAGAAGGCAAAGGAAGACACTTAAGTCAAGGTATATGCTCTCAAAACCCTAGTTTAGGTGATTCTTTTTGCACACATGCATATGCACCATTATGGACTGAGGTAAAATGTGATTTCCAACATAAAAATTACTCTCCTTAGATGTGCTTTGAAATAGGTAGTGGCAGCTCAACTCCCTATAAACACAAACCCCTTAGTACAAAACAGTTGCAAATGATGCAACCATTATAAAAACATTTCAAATCCATGCCAGTAAAAAAATGTATTCAGATAGGGTTAACTCAACAAACCCAACCTATGATCACTACTCGAGCAGGTCCTGAGTCAGGCGTACTGACCACTCGAGTGGGATATGAACTAGGCCTACTCGTCGAATACCCTACACCGACGCTCGACCCTCGAGTGTCGTGACTCAAGTGGGTTTGGTGGCTAGGCACACTGGTCATATGCTCTAACCCCTAGCGCTTGAACCTCGAGTCTAATCTTAATCACATTAAGTACCCTGACCCCAATGCTCGGCCCTCGAGCCTATGGTCTCACTACTAGTGTACATCTACACATCTCAAAACCAATCATATGTATCTAAATCTAGTGAAACCATTTAAACCATGTCATTTCACACAAGTTTTATGCAAGAAATACAAGTAACAGAAAACACCTGAATCAGACTACTCACCTCGGGTCTTATGCACCGATGTCCCATCAAAAACCAGCCCAATCCCATAGTATTCGCTCAAATTTGCATCAATTAGACTCAATCTCAATTCTATCCATGCAATGGCTTAATCTCTAATCTCATTGTCCCTACTTAGTTCTGATCAACCCAAATCGTCTTGGTCAAGGTTCGGTCAATCGATCAAACCTGGTCAACTCTGGTCAATGTGGTCAACCTGGTCACTCTTGGTTAATTTGTGCCCAAATGGGGTCAAAATAAATCAATTGGGTCAAAATTGGGTCGTTTGGGTTAAAATCCTCAAATTTCAACACTTAGCCAAATTTTGAGTTCTATATGCTCTTTTGCGTAGCAAACTTGCCGATTTTTCTGCGATCAATTTGTAAGTTGGATTTATGCAAAACTTGAAAATTTTATCTAGGTTGCCTAAATTTTACCAAAATTTTATTTCATGATTTTTGAACACCATTTACTAGGGTTTCCAAGTGCATTAACAGGGATTGTGAAATTTCGTATTCCCTGTGACAGGCAATTACTTAGTGACTTGGTTGACCCACTTCCCAAATTCAGAATAGCCTGAAAATTTAGTATACATACTATTGACATGTCCAGTAACCTCTCCACTGAATATTAGTTCAAATTGCCTTCATTTGGTCGGTCAACTAATCTCCTAATTTTCTATTCATGTAACAAATTGTTCAATGATTCAAATCCCCTATGGTTTTCAAGTGTGTATCTACCCTAGTTCCAACACCAATCTGAGGATGTTTTTTGCTGTTTTTGCAAGAGTTTAGGTCCTAGAATTCTGATTAATTAAGTCTTACTCAAAACAACAAGCAACCATAGTCATATTTACTCTCAAACACAACTCCAAAACATTGCATGCATAGTGGTATTCTGAAATTTTTTTCTAAGTCCATAATACATAACTAACAAGACATGTTTGCAAGCATATAAAATCTAAACCATAGAGGCTTTTGGTTCGAGGTTTTACCCTTTTTTAGTTTCAAGTATGGGGTTCAAAATGCCTTTGATCTTAGTCCAAATGGACTCTTCTAGGTACCCCAAACACTACTTCCAATCTAGTCCCACAGTTTGCTTTCTACATAAACTGTTAAAATAGTGTTAATTAGATATTTTATTTCATAGCCTTATAAAACATATTTAAAGTTGAATTATTTGATTTCCACCATTTAGACATGGAAATACTCATAACAAGGAAGAAAAAGAGGGGTTTTACCTTAAGAACGGGTCTTGGATGGCTAAGAAACCACTCTCCCAAAATTCGGATCACACAATTTTCTACAACTTTTTAGTTTGCAAGTGTGTTGTGCAACCCCCTTTGATGATCTTTTTCGTCTCCTAAGGCTGTGCGTTTTGGACAAAGGTTGGCACAAGGTTGAAGAGGGTATTGAGAGCTTCAAAATGAGCCAAATCCTAAAGAAAATGAATGAGAATTGAAGAAGTCATAGGCACTAGAAGATGGGAAGAAAGAGCTACAAAATCTAGAAAATTCCTACTCAAGTATGCTTTTGTTGCATGGAGGGAGGTGCTTGCATGGAAAAACACGGTGGCATGTGGCTCTTAAGCTTCCATGCAGGAAGACCAGTTGGCATTGCTCGTTGGCTACATCAGGAGGCTAAGATTTGATGGCAAAATCATGGCTTCAAAACCATGAGTAGCCATGGTTTCTTGCTGGAAATTGCCCAAAAATCTGCAAAAATTCAGGCAAAAACTGCACAAATGACAAATGAAAAGAGGGGTTGACCTGCTGGGTGTGTGGGCTGGCCAGCCCAATTGGCCCGGCTGGCGCGAGCGGCTGAGCCGTTCGTTCAACCCAAGCCCTGCACAGGCTGGAAGCCCGTGCGGGCTGGGCTTTCGACCCACAATTTCCCCTTTTTTGCAACTCTTTCCTATATAAACACACACATACACACACACACACACACATATAATTTGCCTTTTTTTTTCTAAAATGATCAAAATTACTAATTAAATCATTTTTCATCAAAATGTTCCAATTATACCTCGTTTCATTATTTTTATAATTATTTTTTCCAAAAATTAAATAATCCACCAAAAATCACATTTTTCTCCCAAAAATTCCATTAATTATTCTAAAAATTTCATAATTATTTCAAAAATTCAATAATAAATCTCAAAAATCATTTCTCTCAAGAAATCACATTTTTCTTATAATTTCATGTATTTTTCTCCTCAAAATTGTATTTTTTCCCATTATTCTAATTTTCTCCAATAAACAATTTAAAATTGAGAAAATTTGAGATACATTCACGTATTTCTATTAAAATTCTTGAAAGTACATATATCGGACCCGAAAATTTTTGTGTATTAAAACATGAGTCATCACATATCCGTATTTGATTGTCAGGCATTATACCTAGCGAATAGGCTCAACGTGGTGTGTCCATACTTGACCACCACCAAACATGCTCCAATTAGAGATAAATTGAGTTAGGGTCATAGACTAGTATAGTACCACTCATGTGTATGACCACAATGTAGCTGTTGTTTCGGATAAACAGTAGGATTGGCCTACTTTAGGAGTGCCTTTGATAATCAATGTCTTTGGAAATGCATTCTTGAGGGTTGATGCTTACTTTAGGTGGCGTACTTAGACTATGGTCTAAATTGATAGATTCCACATTTAAAAGAAGGAAAATACTAAGAATAGTCTTTCTAGTCTTAATGTTAACCCTAAAATAATGAATTGTTGAATCGCTTTATATTTTGAAAGTGTTTGCATATTAGTGTTTTAATTTTTGTACTGCATGAAAAGTTATTGGGATGATCTATTGAGCTCGCCCCATTATTTTCTACTCTTTTTAGGTACATATTGAACTAAGTAATCTACTAAACTTTGATGGTATCCTCTAATCTATTTTAAGTCGGCCACGAAGCCCAATATCTATGTTTTTTGTTCAATTGTCATTTATTTTAATTTAGAATTAAGGTATAGACCAATAGGCCTAATTTTAATAATTGATGTATTAGGAACTCTGAATAGTTAGTTACTTTATTTGACTCTTCATTTATAAATGTTATTTATTGGTTTTTAATTACTTTGAAAAGTTTGGAATGTAAATGATGTAGTGATGATGTAAAACGTTCAACCTTTGGTTGACCCCGTATTTATTGTTAAATGTTCATTTATCTCCTTATGTTTATTGCACTCGAGGCTATTTTTGTAATTTGGCCCTATTGCAGTTGGTGACTGAAAGTTAGGTGTTACACTAGTGTTGAACTTCGAATGACATAAAAATGTAACTTAGTAACTTTCTTATGAATTGAAAATTTGTCATGGTTTCCATAGTTCATCTTTAGTTCCATCATTTCTATAACGACCCGTATTTTTAAAAAATTAAGTCATTGGGCTCAACATGTATTTTGATGTATTAATTAATGAATTATAAATAAAAATACATAATTTTATGGGTATTGTATAATTGTGCTTGGTTGGATTAATCAAAAGAAATAAAATAAATAAAATTTTTACATGTATATATATTGAGATATATAAATATATATGATGATTATATATATATATATATATATATATATATATATATATATTTATTTATATTTATGGATAAAGCAAATAAATGACTAGGTATATATTTATTTAATTGAGGAATGATTGCTTGGTTGGGAATAGCATTAAAAATAATTGAATAAATAAAAATATTGGATAAAGGATTATTGTTGGAAATGAAAAAAATTAAGTAAATTAATAAATGATTAGATAAATGTAAGTGTTTGGTTGGATAAATGTAAGAAAATAAGTAGATAATGGGTGAGTTGGAGGGATAAGATGAAATTATATTATCTATATGTAATTATGTATACATTTGCATGATAAAAGTGAGGTGGTGGATAATAAACAAGTAAAAGAAATAAAGAGATAAAATAATAAGAGATAAAACATCTTTGTTGGATAAAACAAAAAAAATTAATTAGAAAAATAAATAATTATCTTGATGACTCATGGGATAAGGAGACAAGGAAGATAGTTATCATGTTATCAATGCAATGGAACCCACCTTAATCTCATTCTCCCAACACCTATAAATACCTCCCGATACTTTTATTTCTTGCTCATCCTCATTCTATCCGAGAATCCAAAAAAAAGGGGGGGACAGAAAGAAGAGAGGAAAAGGAAGAAAAGAGAAGTCACGCACTTAAAAAATTTGACATTTCTGGTAAATCATTTTTTACCTCTTTTCAATTCAAAATTATTATAGAAATTGTGATTTACAGTTTTTATAATGTAATTTTCAATACAAGACATTAGTTTACTACGCGACCCAAAAATTAAGATGTATTTTTCCTAAGAATGAAACTATACAATATATATATATCATTGTATTCAAATTTATGAGTAGAATACAGATATGTATATTATTTGTACCCTCGTTGACCCTAAAAAATTATATGATAGTTGGAAGTTGACACATAAGGGGTATACCCATTAATACTGAAATTTTAGTCGGTGTGTACTAAAATGTCCATAATAAAAATCTAAACTTAATGACACTAAAATTAAGATTTTTGGAGGTCAATGGATATATTAAATTCACATTTATACGATTTGAAGACTAATTAATAAAGATAGAACAATGTATATATAGTAAAAATAATAATAAATAATAGAAAAAATGTTTTATAATATTGTATAACATTATAAAATACTTATTAGGAAAATATATAACATAGGAAATAATATTTATGTATTGAGCTGCCAAATTTATAAAAGTGGCTGGTTATTGCGTATCAAAGGTGGGACACATGTCGGTAATAAATATTTTTAGTATTTTGAGTTAATATTAAAGGCTTAATTGACTTTATTAATCATGTTGACCTTGTTGATTTGATAGGTCAGCGATGGTTAGGTTTAGATAAAATTGACTATAGTTAACCAAGTCAATCCTTTGATTGACCAAACTAAGTTGATCACGCAGGATCAAACATCACTGGGACGTGACCAGTCACTAGAGGAGCATCGGGAAGTGAGCATCCTTGTGAGTAGTGTCTTCTAATTTATCACATAATTTGTTATTCTATCATAAATGAAATGTTCTTACATATTGAAATGCATTTGCAATCTTTAAATATGATTTAAATGAAAATGTGCACCAAATATCGAGGTCTGGGTGCAGGTTAGGGTATTGAATGTGGTAGAGTATTGAGGACAAGTGGCTGTCGCACCCGGGGGTGTGGTCGGGCCAGGTCTATCAATTGGGCTCCCCTAAAGTATTTAGTGACCACCTAGCACAGAGTGTCCTGCGGGGGGTTCTGTGGGCCTAGATTGGAGTTATCACCTATACACCTAACCGTCAGCTTTCTCCTGCTCGAGTGGATTTATGTGTTTTCAGCATTAAAACTGTTTTCAAAATGGCAGGTGCACAACTGCATTGTGGATTTAACATTCATTAAGTGTTGCATTCATTCGCATTAATATTATTGTGCATTCATACATGACATTTCTTTTCTAGAATACTTGTTTTTAAGTTATAGATTAGGTTACATTACTCACTTAGCCTCTGTGGACAAAATTGGCTCACTACTCTAACATTTCAGGTTCTTCTTCTACGGATAAGGGGAAAAAGGTGGTCATTGCGTGAAGTGCACCTTGTTTGTTTTGGTAGGTTTCCTCACGTGGTTTACTATTTTGAGAGTTAGTATTGTGAGTTAGTATTTTGAGAGTTAGTATTGATGGCACAAATGGTAAAGTAATGATGCCATCCTGCAAGTGATGGCGAGTGAAATGACAATCAATCTCAATATGCTTTGTCTATTCATGAAACACTGAATTGTGAGCAATCTGAATAGCACTTTGGTTATCACAATACACAGGTGTAGGGGAGGTGAGAGTAGTGCCCATATCGAGAAACAAGCGACCCACGTTCTCAGTAGTTGTAGAGGCCATAACATGATATTCAACTTCAGTACAAGAGCGAGAAACAACAGATTGTTTTTACTCTTCCAATAGATAAGAGAATCACCCAAGAAAATACAGTAGCCTGTGACTGATTTGCGATCTACGAGATCACTAGCCCAATCTGCATTTGAATAGGCACAAAGCTCCAAGGAAGAAGTAGAAGGAAATAACAAGCTTTGATATAGAGTACCACGGAGATACTGAAGAATACGAAGAACAACACCCCAATGAATGGTGGTAGGAGCACCAACAAATTGACTTACAACATGAACAGCATATGCAATATCTGGGCGAGTGATAGTTAAATAAACTTAACTTCCAACAATAGTACGATATAGAGAGGCATTAGATAATGGCATACCATCTAAGGAGGTATGACGAACATTCTGCTCAATGGGAGTATCAACAGTCCTAGTATCTGACATACGAGCACGCTGAATAATATTAGAAGTATATTTAGATTGAGAAAGAAGATAACCTTTGGCGGAGTAATCAACCTCAATGCCTAAGAAGTAGCAAAGAAACCCAAGATCTTTCATCTCAAAATGATGAGTCAATGCCAGTTTCAGTTCAGCAATGCCAACTAAATCATCACCAGTGATAATCATATCATCAACATGTAAGAGCAAGAGGATTCGCCCTGCAGATGTAGAGCGCACATATAAAGCAGAATCAGATTCATTGGATGTAAAGTGAAAAGAGGCAATTAGGGAAGAAAAATTTTCAAACCAAGCTCGTGGAGCTTGTTTTAGGCCATATAATGTTTTTTTGAGTTTACAGACATCCCCAGGATTATGAACAACGCCAAGAGGTGGTGTCATATAAACTTCTTCTTTAAGATCCCCATGTAAGAAAACATTTTTTACATCTATTTGAGAAAGAGACCATTGATGAACAGAAGCAATAGCAAGAAGAGTACGAACAGTAGTCATCTTAGCAACAGGAGCGAAGGTTTCCTCATAATCCATACCATATTGTTGAGAAAAACCCTTAGCAACAACCCTTGCTTTATAACGATCAATAGAGCCA
>JAJIYU010012972.1:0-14162 GCA_030144865.1 Tinospora cordifolia
GCGCATTTGCATTTGCATTGATCGTACGTGGCTTTGTTGTTTGATTACGGTTTCATGAGATTTAGTTGGTTTTTTTTTTTTTTTTTGGTTAGATTTTGGAATCTGAGCGAGATTTGTTCGTAGTGTGATTGATCTGGTAGATATTGCGAGTGTAGTTTCAACTCTCAATGTGTTGTTTTTCTGTGGTTCATTTCTGGCATATTTTTTTATAAATTTTTTGGCCGACAGAGCTGACACTTGAAATTCTGCTCACTTCATTGTTCGGAACACGAAGTGGAATCTCTAATCGAACGCAAGTGGATCCTCTCTCTCTCTCTCCCTCTCTGTTTCTTTTTTAAGCGTTTCTTGGTAATTTGGCGGATTTTTAAGAGCATGTGTTCAGACGGTTTGAATTTGAGTTGTAGCTTTTGAAATCTGAATAGAGATGATTGATCTATGTTTGTCTTCAATCAATTTGAAGATAAGTGAATAAGCGATGTGTTAGTCTCTTAGTTGAATTCTTGCAGTTGTGTGGAAATTTGTGATTGTGAGTTGATCTGTTTTAATTTTGAGTCAATTTAGAAGGTAAATATTTTCTTTAGGACTTGGATCTATCTTTGTGAGTATTTGCTTTTATTGGGAGTTATAAATTTGTTTTGCTTGACAGGAGTCACCTTTTGATGTTTCCACTGAATTAGATCGGTAAGAGGAGCTGTGACCTGAAGCACTCTTTCTGAGACTATTGAATTGTGGAAAACTGGCGACGACATTGTCTTGGCGGTATTCTACTAACAATGGCAGTGGCCATGGAGCTAATGATCTGGTATTTATTTATTTGTTTACTATTTCTTCTTTTGCTTTCTGAATTGCTTAACTAGTTCTCTTTCCTTTTCGTTTTGAATTGAAACTTGTGAAATGATCTCTATTATATTGGTTTTCGTATTTGGAAAGTATGAAGCATACTTAACCAATGCGTACATGGCCTTTGATTTCGGAGTTGGCACCGTTTTTGGAGTCTAAATCAGACTGAACGTTGTTCAAGTCTTTTGTTTGGTTTCTTAAGGGAAAGTGATCTTACATTGGATTTTTTTTTAATTTTTATTTTTGGTAAGTGACAGTTGTATGTTTAGTGTTCTCTTCCAATTTCTCATTCTTGGTTTTTTTTTTTTTTTTTTTTTTTTTTTTTTTTTTTTTTGTTTTTTTTTTTTTTTTTTTTTTTTTTTTTTTTTTTTTAAGTTTCTACTGATTGTTGCCATAAAGATGGAAGTTCAGTGACTTTTCATCTTCGAAGGCTAAATGATGATCACTATGGAAGATTGCTTACTTACTAACAACCAAATTTTTTTGGCACATGGTTTCCATTTACTCTTATGCACGTAATTTCCATTTTCCATGATTTTTTTGGTTGCAGCATCAAGAATATGCTAAACCTTTTATCCTTTTCATGGTTTACTCTCACATCCTCATCTTCGATATACACTTGGATTTTCATTTGCATTTTATTGGTGTTCCTGGTTTTAAATTTTGCATTTAATAAGCAATCCATTTAATTGGATACATTTTGTTGTATTAATTACACAGATTATATATTTTGGTATCCCTTTAATCTGTTGTTTATTTTATTTTATTTTCATGATTTCAGGAAAGAAATGTGGAGGCAAAACTTCATGATTCAGAGCCTCCAACTCCACAGTCTGTTATGAAAATGGGTCTGAGGTCAGTTTAGCATCATCTGGATTTAAAAAAAAAAAAAAATCTTATTTTCGTTAGTTTGGAGATAAAATGACTGTTTTGTGCATCCAATGTCTGTGAGTTTCCTTTTCCTTTTTTTTTTTTTTTTTATGTCAATAGAATTTCCAATTATTTGGCCATCAAATGGGAGCATGATGATAAGGAACATGATCAATGAGATGATCTGTTGCAATGAAATATTATACATCACACACAACACAATTTCCTTTAGCAAGTTTCATTATCCTGCAGCCCGCAGACTGCAGTTGTGCTCAATGTATCATCCCTTTCTTTATGCAAACTGAGGCTGATATCCTATGGGAAAATCTCTGATTTTATAAGTCATATCGCTTTGATTTTCCTGTACATAGCCATCCTCAAAACTAGTTGAAAGGATGGTTTTAATATAATTTAGTAGTACTAAAGTTTCTGCTCTTCACTTACTTTTGTGATGATTTTATACTTTTGAACCAGATGAGCTCCTAGTTTCCTCTGATTCTTGTGAGCTAATGATTTTGAAGATCTGTTTTTTTAATAATATAATATTTTGATTTTGAAAACCATTATCTGAGAGGATAACCCAACTTCAATTATTTTCCTTTCAAATTTTTGGTCAAAGAATTTTAACCCTGTAATTTTGGATAAATGGATCTGGGATCTTAAGTGATTTCCCTGCAGGGACCGAGGTAGCATGGAGGATCCTGATGGGACATTGGCAAGTGTTGCCCAATGCATTGAGCTGTTGCGCCGCAGTTCCTCATCTGCGCAGGAGAAAGAAATTACATTGAAGCAACTGCTGGATCTTATTAATACACGTGATGGTGCTTTTGGTGCTGTGGGATCTCACTCCCAGGCTGTTCCAATACTTGTTTCTGTTCTAAGAGGAGGATCGCTTGGAGTAAAGATGCAAGCTGCCAAAGTTTTGGGATCACTTTGTAAGGATGAGGAGCTGCGGGTAAAAGTCTTGCTTGGTGGTTGCATTCCCCCTTTGCTTGGTCTTCTCAGGTCAAGCTCTGCAGAAGGTCAAATTGCAGCTGCAAATGCTATCTATGCCGTTTCTCAAGGTGGGGCTAGGGATCACGTTGGATCAAAAATCTTTTCAACTGAAGGAGTTGTTCCTGCGCTTTGGAGGCAGATACAAAATGGGCTTAAGGCTGGAGACGTGGTGGATGATCTATTAACTGGAGCCTTAAGAAATCTGTCTAGCAGCACTGAGGGATTTTGGTCTGCAACAATTGAATCAGGAGGAGTGGATATACTGGTGACGTTACTTGCAAATGGGCACTCAAGTACTCAAGCAAATGTTTGCTTTCTTCTTGGATGTATGATGATGGAGGATGCTGGAGTTTGTTCCAAGGTCTTGGCTGCTCAAGCTACTAAACAACTACTTAAGCTACTGGGACATGGTAATGAAGATGCTGTTAGAGCGGAAGCTGCAGGTGCTCTTAAATCACTTTCTGCACAGTGCAAAGAAGCACGGAGAGAGATAGCAAGTTCTAATGGTATACCTGCTTTGATTAATGCTACAATAGCTCCTTCAAAAGAATTCATGCAAGGTGAATATGCTCAAGGATTGCAGGAGAATGCAATGGGCGCTTTGGCTAATATTTCTGGTGGTTTGTCATATGTCATTTCAAGCCTTGGTGAAAGCCTTGACTTATGCACTTCACCTTCACAAACTGCTGACACACTGGGGGCTATAGCTTCAGCTCTTATGATATATGACAGCAAAGCAGAATCTATAAGAGCATCAGACCCTGGGACTGTTGAGCAAGTATTGGTTAAGCAGTTCAAACCTAAAATGTCATTTCTTGTACAGGAGCGCACTATTGAAGCACTAGCCAGCTTGTATGGGAATGCTGTTCTATCAAAGAAATTGATAAATTCTGATGCCAAACGCTTACTTGTTGGCATGATAACAATGGCTACCAATGAGGTTCAGGATGAACTAATTAGATCCCTTCTTACCCTTAGCAACGGTGAGGGTAGTCTATGGGTTGCACTTCAACGTCGTGATGGAGTGCAGCTGCTGATTTCTCTTCTCGGGTCTTCTGAGCAACAACAGGAATGTGCAGTTGCACTACTTTGTCTATTGACCAATGAAAATGATGAGAGTAAATGGGCTATCACTGCAGCTGGTGGCATTCCTCCTCTTGTTCAAATTCTGGAGACTGGTTCTTCAAAAGCCAAGGAAGATTCTGCTCTAATTCTTGGAAACCTTTGCAATCACAGTGAGGATATACGTGCGTGTGTTGAAAGTGCTGATGCCGTTCCTGCTTTGTTATGGCTACTAAAGAATGGAAGTCAGAATGGGAAAGAGATTGCAGCAAAGACATTGAATAATCTTGTCCATAAATCAGATACAGGGACAATAAGCCAACTTACTGCATTACTAACAAGTGATCTACCTGAATCTAAGGTTTATGTCTTGGATGCACTGAAAAGTCTGCTTTCTGTGGCTCCTCTATATGAATTATTGCACGAAGGGACTGCCCCAAATGATGCGATGGAGACAATGATTCAGATTTTGAGTTCTACTAGGGAAGAAACTCAAGCTAAATCAGCATCAGTTTTGGCTTTTCTCTTTGATTTGAGAAAGGACTTGCGTGAAAGTAGCATGGCTGCAAAGACTCTTCTCTCTGCTATGAAGCTTTTAAATGTTAACTCTGAACAGATTTTAATGCAGTCCTCTTGCTGTCTTGCTGCTATTTTTCTTTCAATTAAACAAAATATGGATGTTGCTGCTATTGCTAGAGATTCATATGCTCCTTTGGTGGTGCTTGCTAATTCTCCAGTTCTGGGAGTTGCAGAACAGGCGTCACGGGCTTTGGCTAACCTCCTTTTGGATGACGAAGTTTCAAAGGAAGCATTACCAGAAGATATTATTTTGCCTGTTACAAGGGTTTTGCACGAAGGCACAATTGATGGAAGAACCCATGCTGCAGGAGCAATTGCCCGTCTTCTCCGGTGTCGCTCAGTTGATATTGCAATTTCCGATTGTGTGAATCGTGCAGGAACTGTTCTGTCATTAGTTTCTCTTTTGAAATCAGCTACAGTTGAATCTTCGGCCACATCAGAAGCACTTGAAGCGCTTGCTTTATTGTCAGGGTCGAAGGGAAGTAGTGGACATATAAAACCTGCTTGGGCAGTCCTAGCTGAAGTTCCAGAGACCATTGTTCCCATTGTCTCATGCATAGCCAATGAAACAAGTCTGTTGCAGGATAGAGCTATAGGAATTTTGTCAAGGCTCTGCCAAGACCAGCCAGTAGCCCTAGGAAATACCATTAATAGTAGCTCAGGATGTATTTCCTCAATTGCAAGAAGGGTTATTAGTTCTAAAAGCAAAACTGTAAGAGTTGGAGGAGCTGCACTTTTGATTTGTGCCGCCAAAGTGCACCACCAAAGGGTGACAGAAGCTCTGAATGAGTCAAACTTATGTCTGTATCTAATTCAAGCTCTTGTTGAAGTGCTTGGTTTGGTACAGTCATCGATTGACAGGATGGATGCTGAAAGCAAGGAGGATATTAGCATTAACAGGAAAACTAAAGAACAAATGAGAAGTGGGGAATCTGGAAAGAGTACAGCTGTTATTTCTGGGGAGAATTTAGCCACCTGGCTACTCTCTATTCTTGCATGCCACGAAAGCAAAAGCCGGATTGCCATCATGGAGGCTGGAGCAGTGGAGGTCCTCCTTGAAAGGATCTCACAATGTTTGTCACAAGCCACTGAGGTATCTCTTCCAGGGCCCACACAGTAGTGTTTGAAGTAATCAATGATAATTTATTATGAAGCAACAATAATTATTAACTTACATTGTTTGAACACATAAATTAAAATTATAATCTTCCTTCTTTTAAGATGACATTGGTAATAAAAATCTTATATTCTGCTTATGTGTTTTTAAATTAGTTACAGAGCTAGTCTAAATATTTTATGATATTGTTGATGAGCTCTTTGACAATTGCACAAAATTTTTTTTTTATCACTCTCTAAAAACTTAAGTATATAAATTAATAAAAAAAGTAATTATAAGAATCTAGATAATTGTTTACATTGAATGAAATACCATAAAAAGATTTATAATCTCTTTAACAATCAGTAATAATAAAATGACAGTAAAAGCAAAAGAATATAACAATTCATTCAAATGTGGCCTTGATTTAGGCAACTACAAAGTGTGCATGCAGTTAACCTGAAACTGGTTTGACCTTCCCCCTGAACCTTGCAATTAGGTAGGAGCTTCATAAACAGGGCTGCCTTTTTATTAATGTGTTGACAATGCATTTATTGCAACATTCTGAAGGCTTCTTTCCAAACTCCATGCTTTTCTGTTCTGCAGAGTGATTCTACAGAAGATCGCAGTACATGGATTTGTGCTTTGCTGCTTGCTATTCTGTTCCAAGACAGAGAGATCATTCAGGCCCACGCAATGAGATCTGTTCCTGTTCTTGCAAATTTTTTGAAGTCAGAGGAGTCACCTAACAGATACTTTGCAGCTCAAGCTTTGGCTAGTCTAGTCTGTCATGGCAGCAGAGGGACTATTCTGACTGTTGCAAACTCAGGAGTTGCCAATGGACTCATTTCTATACTAGGCTGTGCCGATGATGATATATATGATCTCTTGGAATTATCAGAGGAGTTTTTTTTGGTGAGTAAACCAGAGGAAGTTGCACTAGAGAGGTTATTTAGAGTTGATGACATTAGAAATGGTGCTACTTCTCGGAAAGCTGTACCTGCCCTGGTTGATCTATTAAAACCAATTCCAGACAGACCTGGAGCACCTTTCTTAGCACTACAATTCCTGAATCAGCTTGCAATTGACACCCCCGCAAACAAAGTTGTTATGGCAGAATCAGGGGCTCTAGAGGCACTAACTAAATATCTCTCACTTGGACCTCAAGATGCAACAGAGGAAGCAGCCACTGATTTGTTGGGCATTTTATTTAGCAGTGCCGATGTACGAAAGCATGATTCTGCATTTGGTGCACTTAACCAACTTGTGGCAGTCCTACGTCTGGGTGGAAGAGGTGCTCGGTATGGTGCGGCCAAAGCATTGGAGAGCCTCTTCTCCTCGGACCATATCAGGAATGTGGAGGCTGCACGACAAGCTGTTCAACCATTAGTTGAGATCCTTAGCACTGGCTCAGAGAAAGAGCAGCATGCTGCTATTGCTGCATTGATCAAATTATTAAGTGGAAGTCCTTCGAGAACCCTTTCTGTTGCCGATGTTGAAGTGAATGCTGTGGATGTTCTCTGCAGAATCCTTTCATCAAACTGTTCTCTGGAATTGAAGGGAGATGCCGCAGAGTTGTGCTGTGTCCTCTTTGGAAACATAAGAATCAGATCTACAGTGGCTGCTACTCGCTGTGTTGAACCTCTTGTTTCTCTTCTTCTATCGGAGTGCAGTCCAATCCATTATTCAGTTATCTGTGCTCTGGATAGACTCTTGGATGATGAGGAACTAGCTGAGCTTGTTGCTGCACATGGTGCAGTCACTCCTCTGGTTGGCCTTTTGTTTGGCAGGAATTACACATTGCATGAAGTTATTTCAAGAGCACTTGTAAAATTAGGTAAAGATAGGCCTGCTTGTAAAATGGAGATGGTAAAAGCTGGAGTGGTTGAGAGTATCCTTGGCATCCTTCATGAGGCACCTGATTTTCTTTGTTCTGGACTTGTTGATGTTCTCCGGATTTTGACTAATAATAGCAACATAGCAAAGGGGCCAAGTGCTGCCAAAGTGGTGGAACCCATCTTTCTGTTGCTAGCAAGATCAGAGCTTGGTCCTGATGGACAACATAGTGCTTTACAGGTTCTTGTTAACATTTTGGAGCATCCTCAGAGTCGTGCTAACCATCATCTGACCCCTCATCAAGCTATAGCACCTATTATTCCTTTGATAGATTCTCATACCCAAATTGTACAACAATTAGCGGCTGAACTACTTTCACATTTGCTCTTGGAAGAATATGTTCAAAAGGACTCGATTACACAGCAGGTAATTGGGCCGCTGATACGAGTTCTAGGAACTGGTATACAGATTTTGCAGCAGAAAGCTGTGAGAGCTCTTGTAAGTATTGCATTATCTTGGCCAAATGAAATTGCTAAAGAAGGTGGAGTCCATGAGCTCTCAAAAGTTATACTGCAATCAGATCCTCCATTGCCTCATGCCTTATGGGAATCTGCTTCTTCTATTTTATCCAGCATTTTGCAGTTTAGTTCTGAATATTATTTGGAGGTACCTGTTGCGGTGTTGGTAAAATTGCTTCATTCTGGCTCAGAAAATACAGTTACTGGTGCATTAAATGCTTTGCTCGTGTTGGAAAGTGATGATGTCACCAGTGCTGGAGCAATGGCTGAAAGTGGCGCCATTGAGGCACTTCTGGAACTGCTAAGGTCTCATCAGTGTGAGGAAACTGCAGCAAGACTGCTTGAAGTGTTGCTAAACAATGTGAAGGTCAGAGAAACAAAATCTGCTAAATCTGCAATTTCACCTCTTTCCCAGTATCTTTTGGATCCACAAACCCAAGTTCAGCAGGCTAGGTTGCTTGCAACTCTAGCACTTGGTGATCTATTTCAGAATGAGGGCTTTGCTCGAACTACAGAGGCTGTCTCAGCTTGTCGAGCTCTTGTAAATGTGCTTGAGGAACAACCTACAGAAGAAATGAAAGTGGTAGCTATATGTGCCTTACAGAATCTTGTAATGTACAGCCGATCAAATAAAAGAGCAGTTGCAGAAGCTGGCGGCGTTCAAGTTATACTGGATCTCATTGGTTCAAGTGATCCGGATACATCCATTCAGGCAGCAATGTTTATTAAACTTCTCTTCTCAAACAATACCATTCAGGAGTATGCTTCTAGTGAAACAGTGAGGACTATAACCGGTATATTCTGATTACCTTCTTATAATACTTGGTTTCATTGCTTTCTGAATTTGTCTAGAATAGCAAGAGTTTGTTGATTATATCTTTCATTAGCAGATGTCAAATTGATGGATAGAGTATCCCATGATAAGTATGCTGAATAATGAACATGGTGCGTTGTCAGAAGTGCAAAAATGCTAGGTTAGGGAGGCATCTTTATTGGTGATATGTGGATTTTAAGTTCTAAGCTAGTTCTTGGGTTTTGAGTTAGGCCTTGGGTTTTTTAGTATTCTCAAGCACAAAAGTAATTCCTATTCAAATAACTACTCAGTATTCTAAACCACAAAAGTAATTTCTTATTGAAATAACAATGTAACTTGCTTTTTGTTGGATAGAGGTAATTTTTCTGGCTTTAGAATTTATATTAAAAGTTTGGCTTTATACTATAGTATTGTTTTTCGAGGTACTGCTTCAATTTAGCTCTCAGTATAAGATTATTCATGTCAGGTTTCTTTGTTATTGGGATAGGTGAATTGTTTTGAATCCATCCCCCAAAAGAAACAGACATGATAATATTTTATCATCTGGCTCAAGTAAGAATCAAAGGAATCACTTTTTGTTTTGATTTAAATGCCTACAACTCGCAGGGGGGAGACAATGAAGCAACAACAACTAATCTCATAATTAATTGCAAAAGCTTTCATAGGAAGCCTCTATGTCCTCCCCAAGGCATAATACAAGTCATCTACTACTTTGTTTTGTGCAACTGGATGAGCTAGAAGTTTTTCTTCTCTAATTTTCCCCTAAATTTACTTTGAATGGGGTATGGTTGCCCCTATAATCTGGCTTCACGTGCAATGTGTTAATTGATATGAATTTCAAAGGGAAACAATGCACATCTAGGCAACTAATTGAAGTAGAAGCTTCCCAAACTATTGGAATTTACTTGAACTCAAAAACTGTTTTTCGAATAACAATAATTTATGGATTAACGCATCCCTCAAAATAATACAACAGATTTTTTAACATTAACTAATTAATTAATATTATTACATAGAAGAAAAACAGCAGGACAGGAATAGCTAAATGTGTCTTGCAATTAATGTTATTAATCTATTGCAATTTTCTGTTTCAATCTTAAATGTTCTTTTTATTCTTTACAGTTGCATGTTTAGGATGCTTTGCAAGCATCAATTATGTAGTAAAACCTTTTTTTTTGTTGTTCTTTTCTGAAAATACTCTTTGGGTTTTCTTTTTCTTTTTTGCTTTTTTAAAATTTCTTTTGGCCTGTAGTTGTTTATAAGACACCTATTCTGTTTGTTTCAGCTGCTATAGAAAAGGATTTATGGGCCACTGGAACTGTGAATGAAGAGTATCTAAGGACTCTAAATGCCCTCTTGGGCAACTTTCCACGTTTGAGAGCATCTGAACCTGCAACACTCTGTATTCCTCATCTGATCACAGCCCTCAAGACTGGTTCAGAATCAACTCAAGAAGCTGCTTTGGACTCACTTGTCCTTCTTCGGCAGGCATGGTCAGCATGTCCACCTGAAGTCTCCAAAGCTCAATCTGTTGCTGCTGCAGAGGCTATCCCTTTTCTGCAGTATTTGATACAGTCTGGCCCACCCCGCTTTCAAGAGAAAGCAGAGCTTCTATTGCAGTGTTTGCCAGGGACATTAGTGGTAATTATCAAGCGTGGAAACAATCTGAAGCAATCCGTTGGGAACCCTAGTGTCTTTTGTAAGGTCACACTTGGACATGGTACACCCAAGCTGACAAAGGTAAGAACAACATTTCCTATTTATTATGAACTGTTTTCTTTTGGGTTTTATGATTTGTGAAGAGTTGTCCTGCCTTAGAAGGCTGGTAGGAAATCACTCTTCTAGGCTTTTTATACACATTTCAGAATTCATATGCTCTCATTTTTAGCATCTTATCTTCTCTAGAGAGAAACAGAAATTGAATAGATAAAGTGAATCATCCAAGTACAGAATTCTTTTTTTTTTTCTTTACTCCAATGCTTGTGCCTCGAGCATGGCGCACCCAACTTCTAGAACTAATCAGTGGTTCAGTATGCTTCTTTATTTTATATGCCCTTAAGTACTGAATGACATTTATGATATAGCATAAGTATTTACAAATTGGAGCCAAAACTCCCACTCAATTGCGTCAAAGACCATGCTTCCTTGAAACAGGTAACCCAAGCTGGTATGTTGCTGATATATTATAAATGGCTTCAACTACCGTCAAGATTAGCATATTCATGTGCCATAGTTTCAACCACAAAGATAGTATACCAACTAGATCTTGCATCTTACAACCTGGCAACCATTATGGACTGTGAGGTTTTGTCTTATACATTAGAAGAAGTCTAAAACTTACAGATGATGCGATGTGTTGGTTTAATGGATCAAACTAAGAGGTTTACACCCTTGGTGTGTTTGTTCCAATATAATTCTTTTGTTGGCAGCCTAGGTTGTTGTTCTGATGAATTTGTGTTTTCCATATTGTAATAAAAGTATAATGTTTTACATCATTCATACATCAAAGCCTTTTGTTGCGCTTATAGCTATGATTCATCAATGAGGGCTAACACTTTCTTGATCAACAACTTCTCAGATTGTGTCAACTGGGCCAACTCCCGAGTGGGATGAGAGCTTTGCATGGCAATTTGATAGCCCTCCAAAAGGACAAAAGCTTCGTATTTCCTGCAAGAACAAGAGCAAGTTTGGGAAGGTAAGTCACTCATAAAATAAGTGTGAAAACAAAAAGAACAGTTTCTATCCTCTAACACTTGATTGAAAGCTTACTAAATGTTCTTTTGTTTTCATCTTCTGACAGAGTAAATTTGGAAAAGTAACCATCCAGATCGATCGGGTTGTAATGCTTGGTGCAGTTGCTGGAGAGTATACTCTTTTGCCCGAGAGCAAGAGCGGCCCTCCACGGAATCTGGAAATTGAATTCTTATGGTCCAACAAACAGTACCAGCCCTCATGAGGGACCTGCCAACCGTGTCTTCGTTGAGATTTGAAATAACATTTAAGCGTGAATTGAAAAGCTCAATACACATATATATTTTTTCCCTCTTCATTATTTATCATGTTGTTGTATATAAGCTGCTTGCAGATACCGCTGCAGATACCTTGTGGTTTAGTTCGTTCTGCATTGGATTGCAGTTCTGTTTTTGACTAATTCTTTTGTAATTTTATCTTTCCTTCCTTTTTTGATGTAACATTTGTTGGCTTATTTTGCCTGTTAAATTAAATCAAATTTGTTCTGGCTTGGTTCTTTATTTTTGCTCCTTTTTAGCACATTAAATGAACTTGCAAACTTACGCTCAAGAAAGAAGATAAATACTTTAACATTAGTAGAATATATATATATATATTTCTATTCTGGACCTCTCTTTTTCTCTCTTTTTGGTGAAGCAGTAACTTTCTAAAGCTGTAGTGCTTTGTATCATTTTCTTGCGTTCCCTTAGCTTGTATTGTAGTCCGGTAGAATAGCCCGAAGCACTTCACCATTCTAAAAGAAATAGGGTCTTTAACATGTTTCATTATAATTGAAAGATTTAACTAAAAACTTAGTGTGTTACAATTCTTCGACCATGTGATGCCAGGTGTATTCAAGTTGATGGATCACTTACGCCATGATAATGTCCTATTGGTTCTGTGTTATCATATGCCTTGGGACCAATGCAACTTCTTCCTAATTTCTAATAAATTGTGGAGGGAATTAGTCAGGCTTCGTTCCCATGCTCAGAGGTCGGATACCCCTTCGGTTGTTACGCTGGGGACCCATTGTTGAATCTACTAAAAAAAAAAAAAAGGATAAAAATAAAAAAAGTTGATAAATATTTTTAAAAGAAATAATTACAAAAGAAAATTTTGTCTCGTGGTTAACAAACTCATACCTCTGGATCCTATTAAATAAATTGAAAAGAATGGTTTCAAAATTAGAAAAAATAAAAATAAAAATAAAAAGTTAGTGATATTGGAGGATATAAAGTTCCTAATTCTTATATGATGAATGCCAATATTATATTTCAATGTTTGTGCATAGTTTTATTAAATGTTTTAAAAAAATACATATAAAATATAACATTCTCAAATATACGTTACATTCTCAAAATAACTCAGAAAAATTAATCTTAACATAAAATAAAATAAAATTCGAAGTATAATGCACATGTAGGATTATTTTTATTAAAATGATACATTGAGAGACACCATAGGCAAATTGGTCCCTCCCACTTGATATAATACATTGAAAGTAGACTTTTCGCATTCAATGAAGATGGAAGGCCTTTTGCTAAGTAGCATCATTGCAAATCGAAGGATGTGTCCAATGATTTTATCATACAATCATATTCCCTACCATACTTCTCATAATGCATTGTTGCATATCTTAATTATTGCATTGCTTCTACGTTGTTCCATTTCTTTTTCTTTTTTCTTTTCTTTTGTTTCTTTTTTATTTTTTTTTAAAGGTTGGTTGGCATATAGAAATTATAATTTTTTTTTCTTTAAAAAATGAAGATAGAAATTATAGTTGATTTAACATTTTTGGCCTCTCTCCACTTTGGGCTTTTTCATCATTTGAGGAAGTGGGAGCTTTTTCTAATAATTCTTTTTATTACTTTTTTGTTTTAGGCTTTTCCTTTCTTTTTTTTTTCTCTAAAACATTGCCTAAATTAGGCAACACCTTCTTGTATATGATAACATTGATTAAACAATTCCAGGAAGATGTCTATGGATCAATATATAAATTAAAATGTCAAGTAAAATTATTACTTTCTATTTTGATATTGGAATAGCCTTTTTCATTTTTCTTTTTTTGTTACTTGACTGGCCTCCTCAATAAAAGTTAATAAAAGAGACATGCCCAATGTTAAACTCTATCAAGTTTCTCTAGTTTTTGTTAAGCTTGAAAATAACCTTTAAAATCCATCATCCCTAAAATCTTGCTAAAGGTTTAGGGACATAACCTATTCCTTTTGATATTAAAACTATCACGACTAGTTTTCAAGTATTATGTTTATATATTTCTAAAGAATTAAACAATTATGTCAGTAAAGTAGTATTATATTGTATCAAAACCAAAGAGAATATAATATGATCTGCAGTTTTACCTTTTTGGTTGAGCTCTTTAAGATTGTTGTGTGTTCATCTTTGTCAGAAAATTTTTTCTTGACAAAAAAAATTTGCTATAGGTTTAAGCTCTTTTCTTAAATAATATTTGAAAGGTACTTCAAGAATCTATTAAAAATAATAGTAATTGGCTTGATAAGGATGTGTAAGATGTCATTTAGATAATTGCTTAATGTATTGATCTTATACAAAAATTACATTGTATAAACCATCTTGTCAAGACGTGTAGTTTATAACTTGAAAGACTCACTTTGACAATCGCAGATGTAAAACCTTGCATTGACAACATAACTAATAGTAAAAAAAAATAAAATTCATGATTAATAAATAAATAAAAACTATTGTGGCAACATAAAACTTTATGTTAACTCTTTGTGGAAGAAATTTTTTGAAAATATTTTCTTGAGAGGGGTTTCTAAAAAATGCATTTATATATATATAT
>JAJIYU010012973.1:0-14164 GCA_030144865.1 Tinospora cordifolia
AGCTGGGAGGTATCTTTTCCTATTCCCATAAAGACTCTAGTGTTTCTTTCAAGCCAAAGGGAAACAAATTTTCAAAGATGAATTCTTCTTGAACCTTTCTAGGGGCAAATACTATGGTTTTAAATTTTTAGTTTGGAATATATTTGGCAATGGGAGGTTCTATATTTTAATCAAAGTTACAAAAAATTAGCCATATGTTTAAAATTTTAGTGATGTATGCCTGTAGACATACAACCGGATGTTTCTACACCTTAGCTAATGTTAAATGAGTTTTTTTCTTTCTATCGTTGGTAGGGTGATGAGAACATGAATCCTATTTCAGTTTATTTTAATTAGTCTACTCGCGATATAGGATTCAAGTAAGCCTTTTATTTTCAGCATTTAAAGAAATGCATCTTCGTTTACGGTAAAGTGGGGTGTATGAGCTGCACCCATCTCTCCATCTGATGCATTCTTCGTCCCAATGAAGTAGAAGAAACCAGGTATCTTTTCTGCAAAGAAGGAGAAGTCCTCTGATCCCATTGGCGTTAGATATCTGTAACACTCTAGACACCCATCATGTCCCCAGCAACCTTTACAAAGTGTTTATGCAATTCCTTGCTATTTACAGTAGCAGGGAAAAATATCTTTCCATCTGCCTCAAAGTCCATCGTTGCATTGCACCTCTGCACCGCAGCCTGTCCTGTTATTACCTGTGTCCCATGCATGAGCATAAAACCAATCAACTGTAGCCATGGTACACCAACTTACCAACCTACTCTAGTGCAAGTCTTTTTCCTTTTTGCTTTTAAATATCATATATATATATATATATATTATGATTTATCTCCTTAATTTGCTGCTTGAGTTTCTCTAGGCCTTCGTTTGAGAAGGCCCGGAAAGTGCCTGCAATTGTAACCGAATCTAGAATGACATTGAATGCACCACTGCCTTGGAATTTTGCTACTGTGACTAGCTGCAAGTGAGTTTTACATGACTCAAAGTTCTCCAAGCTTTATCATTTTAAAAGTTTCAACAGTTATATGGGATAAATGTGGCACTGAATATGCGAACTGAACAGTTATCAGTGGAAGGTCCAAACAGATTCTTTTGATGACTACAATCTTTTGTTTTCTTCCCTTTCTGTTTTTAGTGAAAGGACTTTCAACTATTACTTCTTTTCGTATTCATTTCCATCCTTTTTACATTATTGTCTTTTTTTTTCTCTTACATATTCTTTCAGATGCACTTGAATCTTTACGGCAAAGATGTGAATTTGTTTGTCCTAGTGATGGCTTCCTTGATCAGGTAATGAAACCAAAATTTTACATTGACTTTTTACAGCAGTGTTTAGAAGAATTTATGATATAAAGCCTTACTATGTCTGAGACCTTTCAGGTTCCTCTTTGGTATATCTTTTTGCTCTGCAGTTAAAAATGTTTGAAGAAATGGGTTTTAGAGTTGATACAACAAGCTCCATTTATTGGGTGGGACTTGCAGTTTCAGTTTTTCTATGGTTTGCTTGTTGTCAAACATTTTCTTTGCGATGAATGCTTCTATGTTTACTTGTATTGCATAAATGTCGTGTTACATTTTAGAATATGCTTTGTTAAGTCATATAATTATTTGGGTCTTATCTTCTCAAGTGTGGACTTCATCTTGAATATAAAATCCAAATCTTCTTACAGGTTATGCTTCTTGAGTACTTTTGCTGGTCCATAAGAGTGCAATTGACCTTAGGATCATTCAATGGTTTGAACTACTTAAAGTAGAGTTTTCCTGTTAAAAAAATAGAGGTTGATACTGGATCTCCACCTTCACAGAAGTTTGATTCCATGAGTATTGAAAGAAACTATCAAGATTTTTGTGCTAATGTCTATATGCATGCTCTTTCTCTTGCTACTGGACTTAATTTGGATGCAGGTTGCGAGATAATCTCCATTAGAAATTATGACTGCTAGGGAAAAAATAGATGTAGCTGCTGCTAAAGCATTAGATCCTTATACAATTTCTCTTTTAATTTAGAGTACCTGCTGTAACTGGACGACAATTAACAGCTTCAGATAGTCCCCCTGTTTCTGATCCCTAGAGTAGATACTTCCTTCATCACTGGGAAGCTTTGTCAGTTTAAAAGTAATACTACAGAAAATCATTGGAAAGCAGTTAAGAGAGTTTGGATGTACTCAAGCTGAAAACAGTCATCATGGTTTGTTCTACTCTGCATCTTGTCATCTGAAATGTAAAATTTAGGTATCTAATATTTATTCCTAAAATCAGGAGTTGCCAAATGGTGTTCCTCTAAGGGGTGATATCAATGTCTTACTTTTGGATGACCCTTCTACAGCTAAATCACAGGTTTAGTTCATTTATGCTGGAACAAAGGGACCCTTTTGTTCTTTGCATGGATCTTTGGTTACTTAACATTCAGTTTTGTCTCACAAGTATCTTTTCATTCATGCGATTTCTAAAGTTTGTTGACAAGACAACATCTGTTGCGGTCTATACTTATGGAAAAGGCTCTTCTGCAGCTGGTCTTATAGCTTCTGTGATTCGCGATAGTAGCTCAGTGAGTTCTTGAATGTCTGATTTTATGTAGTGATATCTGTGCATCTTTAACTTCAGTTTCTTTATGCTTGGTTTCCTCATGTAATCTTTCGTATCCGATCCTTTTTGTTTTGAGATTAGTGATTGTGGATTTGCTTCCTGTGTTTGTGAGATTTTGGGGTGAGGATATGTTGTTGGGAGGACTTTTGAAAGTGTTGCATCTTCTTAGGTTATGACTTATGAGAGCGTGAGGTGGAAGAAAGTGAGGGGCTCCCTTGTTATGACTTATGAGATCTTTTAATGATAGATTACTAGTTAGTGTGTGTGTATATATATACATACATTCATACATACATACATACATACATACATACATACATACATACATACACATATATATGTACATATATATATATATATATATATATATATATATCATTTATTAATGATTCTATCAGTTTTTTACTCTTTTTTATCTTTTATTTAGTTTTTTTGGGGGTTTTTTTTTTATTTCAGATCCATCAGTAGGAGGAAGTCTGGCATTTTAACTTCTTCAAATGCGGGTACTTAGATCACATTTCCACTTCGCTCATGTGGACTTTTGTATAGTTGGAAGATATGCTTGGCTACTTAAAAAGTCACTTTAGCATTTTTAAGTAGAGAATTCTTGTTAAGTGACAGGTGGACCATTTGCTGGCGGGAATCTAATTGAAGTAAGCTGAGGAATGCATCTCGTGGTACTCCACATGGCACACGTACTGTTAATCTTGCTGTGCTCCACGTGGCACATTTGCAGGTAGAGAGTCTGAATTAGCTTATCCAATCATTCAAACTACTAGCCCTATAAAATTCAGATTTTTATCCCTCCCCATGGTAAATTCCTTAACATTATTGTCTTTGCTTTCATTAATTCTACTCCTAAGTTTGCATCCACTGGCAGTAGTAGGAAGAACTAGTACTAGTTCAGGGTGGCACCATCCACACGCACAAGAAACTAAATCTGCAGGGTGGCACCATCCACAAGCTGTTGAGACCAAACCAGCATGGCATCACCCACAAGCAGTGGAGGCTAAATTAGAAGCAACTGGGTGGCACCACCCACAAGCAAGGAGACTAAAACATCTAGGGGATGGCACCACCCTCAAGCCATGGAGACCAAATTAGCAACTGTGTGGCACCATCCTCAAGCTGTGGAGGCAAATCTTGAAAAATGGCACCACCCACAAGCCATGGAGACCAAATTAGCAACTGGATTTTACAGATTTTTTGTGAATTCTGAAATTTTTCTGTGAATTTTGTTGTATTTTTATATGAATTATAAAAGTTGAATTTTACATATTTTCAAGTATTAGTAGTAGTTTGGAGGATATGGTTGCATTTTTCTATTATACAAGTAAAATTTATGTGTATTATTATTGTTATCAATATATAAATTATTACAAAAGAAATTTGTTTATTTTACAGCTTATTTTTTTGTTATTGAAGCAATTAAATAGGAACAAAGTTTATTGCTAATCACATAATTTAGCAACAAAAATTATTGTTGATAAAGTATAAAATTTTGTTGCTAAAATTTTAATTTTGCAACAAATTAATTTGTTGCTAAAATTTTGATTTTGCAACAAATTAATTTGTTGCTAAAAAAATTTTTAACAACGAAATAAATTGTGGCTATAGATGCTATTTAGCAACAAAATATTTTTGTTGCTAAATAAGCAATTAGCAACAAATTAATTATTTGTTACTAATTTATGATTGTTACGCACTATTAACAACAAACATAGCAACAAATTTTTTTTTATTGCTAAAAAGTTTTAGTAACAAAAAATTAGTGTTTAGCAACAAATATTTTTGTTGCTAAATACTAAGTTTGTTGTAGTGAGAATGTAGCACTATCATTGAGTGTTGTCCCTTAAGGTTGCAACTTTGATACATAAAAGCACTTGGGACAGAATGTTAGGAGAGGGTGTTCTCGCTCTCTTTATATCCTCTTTGTGTTGTTGTCCTAGTTACTATAATGGTGAGGAAAATTAGTGGTACCACATTTTGAATCAATGTTCAACTAGGTTTTTATTGCTGCAATATTTTTCTTCACTAAGATATGTCGTTGTTTCCTTGTTGACATTGCATGCTGAGAGGATATGATAGCTTCACATAATGAAATGTGAAACAAATTAGTGAATTTGCAGTTGGAAAAATTCTACTTTGAGAATTTTGTTATTCTTTGCAGTATTTCATCGCTTCGCTAGGATGTCAAGGTCATTTTTGCTTGATGATGTGGGTATCTGGATACGCAAGGTAATGTCATACAGGGACCATAACACAAAGTTTCCTAACATTATAATTTTCTTTCAGGATGTCTTTCTTGCTGAGTTGGTATCACTTGGCCAGCTTTGCACAACTACTAGTAAAATTGAGCTTCATTTACATAAAGATCTATATTTCCATTGCTGTTTGACAAAAAACTGCCTATATTTACTCGAAGTAATTATGCTTTATATGCCAAGAAAATAATAGGCCGTTATAGTTGTAAAATTCGATACTGTTAGTTTGTCCCATTATGTTGTGTGCAGAGCATTTGCTAAAACTGTATCAGTGTTTTCATGCCATAATATTACAGGTATGAAAATAAGCACTTACTAGCTATTAGAGGATTTTTGTTTTTCAGCTACTCACTTCAGACCTTTGATTATGATAGTTTCTGTACTTTTGCATAGTCTACAAGTGGCCATAAGGGTCTTGAAACTGTACCATTGAGTAACTTGAGTTACTTCATTTGTGACTGGATTTTGTAACAGAAAGAGCATATGTACTCATTCTGATGGCTTAGAAGCTATGCTTTATGTTCACAAGACATCTTGGGGGCTCCAATGCAATAATACCCAATTCTCTAGGGTCAACATCCTAGTGCTTTGTTTCTGTTTGCTTGTCTAAGTTCCTGGTACAGGAAGCAGTGTAATGAAACTCTATTTGTAGACGGTGATGCAAAGGAGCTTCTCCAATCAGTCCTCTTTTAATGTCAGCCTGCAGTTCTCGGAGTGGAAGATCTGCGAGGAATCGCTTTATAAACTCTTTACATGTGGTTTTTCCTTCACATATAATTTCTTGGCAAGACTCATCAGGCACTTCTGTTTTCACACTGTTTTGACGAGTTTCTCTTTCTTGTGAATGGCTTCTCTTGTTTTGCTTATGTTTCACCCTGTAAAGCTTACTTTCTTTGCTAAATTTTACAATGTAAGCATTGTTACATCCCTCAAACAACCTTTCTCCAAGTGTGTCAATCATGTAAATTGTATCCATTTCCACCTTGAGAACAAAAAAGTGATCATTCCAACTTATGATGTAGATTCTTTCTTCAGTAGATGCTTCACGTGTTTCGACCTCTCCCCAGATGTTGTCAAAAGTCATAACGCCTTGAAGAAATTCCAGGTGCTCATGCATGCTTTCAGGCATAAAGAAACCTACAAAAGATTTCTTCGAGACTATAGACAATGGTCGCACTTTCGCTTGCAAAACTGTGTCAAGGTCAAAGTGCCGGTCTGAGAATTTCTCCCTATGTGCATCATTTTCACAGAGATATCTCCATTCTAAAGATCCTTCATGAATCAGCTTATCAAATTGGCATCGCAGTGGCAGGCATTTTGGGTTCTGGTGCAACCAGTCAGCAATAACTGCTGCAAGAACTGTGCAGGCACTGCTTCCTGCTACTTTTTCACTCCTCTGGTCGATGGAAGCTAGAAAAACATCAGTGATGAGCTCTAATTTCCCATCTCTACTCACCAATTTCTTTTCTTCCCAACCACCTACCTCAAATCGATCACTGCTGGGAAACCAAAAATCCATAAAATTGTTCTCCCCCTGAATGTTTGAGGTGCTAAATTGACAGCGCCTCTCACTATCGATATCATCACCACCTTCTTCACCATAGGCTTTGTTTAGTAGCGGTGTATCTTTTGGATGATGAAAGGCATTGAGGCTCATCTTTCTTTTGTCCCATGATATGATTCTTGTTAGGGTGGGTTGCCATGTAAGCTGAGCACTTGGTGATTGGAATTCATCCCTATCCTCATTTATGTTGTACTGGAGGCTGCTCCTCGGTATTTCAAGCTGAAGGAGATTTGCTGAGGCCAAGTTCATGTAACTGAACTCTAATTCTTCATCTGATAAGAACCCTGAAGTGGTTGAACCTGTTGAGAGGTGTGAAGCAAATCTGAAATTCCCAATTTCATCATTCATCACACATGTTTCAGGTATTTGGCTTCTGCTGCTACTGGGTTGGTGATGAAGTCTTATGCAAGATGATAGTGATGGTAAAAGTAGTGGATATACTGAACTTTTGCTGCCCTTTGGTTGCATCTGAGAGAAAGCGAGTGCCACCTGATGTAGAAGAATTTAGTATAGATGAAAAAACAGGATTTATTGTAGCTGCGGACTACGGAGTGATAGTACGATTAATCATACCTTTAGCATGGCTTCCATTTTATATCCTTGCTTCCTCCACTTCATTGGTATACTGATTGTGTGACTGGAGCTTTTGGCAGGGGAAGCAAATGAAGCAACATCTACTTTGGTTTTTGCAAGTAATGAAGTTCTGCCATTAGATTCCTGGTCTGTTGCCTGGCAAAAGTTTTGAAATTTCAAAAACCCAATCAAATTTGATGTTTTTATTGAAGAATTAAAATATCCTCAATCTCAAAATCCTTTGCTTACATGAACTTCAAGTTTGATAAACCAACTTTTGAAACGCTGGGAATCCATCAATTTCAGCTTGCTGTCATGGTCAAATCTTTCATTCCAGATAATTGTTCCGTCTGGTTGGATACACTTTTTGGATGTGCAGTTTCTTTGAACTCCCGTCCTGGTGAAATACCTGGCTAATTTACTGGGGCTCTTCCACTCTATCTGTACAACTAGATATCTTCCATCGCCCATAACCAGTGGTAGTCCTTTGAGATCCTTTATCGTAACGCGTAGCTTGTAACTCCTGACGGCCATGTTAGCTTGCCAGTTCTTCCACTTCAGTATCTTGGGGATTGCCAGTCCTGCCATAGGTACGAATGTTCCGTCCTGCTGAACTCTTCATATCATATATGGAGTGAAGGAAGAAACATTGAAGTATATATATATATATATTTTTTTCTCTAACAAGAAACGGGCTGACAAGAGCAAATGGCTTGTTTTGACTCTAGTTACAACTTACAAATATTAGTGCTTTTAAGTCAACGTATGATTATGTAATCAAGTTGGAAAGGGATACATCGGATGGGATAGTTTTCTATTGAGATGATTGACTATTTCAGGGCCTGTCCTAATATCCTGCATATATTCCAGTGTGTTTTCTTCTTTTTTCTGTTTTTTTTTTAAGTTATTATGATCTGCAAATTTGAAGATATGACTAGCTTAAATTTTCAGATGCTGCCCTTCTTTCTCTCTAACAGCTTCTAGAAAATAAAGATATGGATCGGGATGATAATTTGTGATATGACACAATAATCTCACGTGAACATAACACGAAGTTAACGGATTTGGGTCAAAACGAAAAATTTGAAAATGATACGTTTAATACGATTATAAATAAGTAAGAGATAAATTATAAATAAATAAATTGAAAATTAATGTATTTATAAATTTATTAATAATATAATTTATTATTATTATTTTAAATATAAATTTTTTTAAAAAATTTAATCTATTTTAATCAAATTTTATATTTTTATTAATATTTTTTATAAAAAATTATTTTAAAAATTAATTGTAAAAAAGTTAAATAGGTCATATACAGTTATAGAATTAAACACGATCCATCTACGACACGACTCGTTTATGACACGATGACCCGAATTGTCACTCCTAAATATGAAGTTATTTGTAACATTTTAAAGTTTGCCTAATTATCGTTATTTTGCTTGTCAATTCAATGCCCTTTGCTACATTTTGTCTTAGAATGCTAGCCATTTTATATGCAGCAATCGATTGGTTCGCTTTATCACTTCCAGCATATGTTCTGAAAACTATTGAAGTACAAAATGGGGTTAGTTTCTAGTATCCTGTGTTAATCATTCAATATTGCTCATGCAAACATTACTTTTGGAGGTTGAATCTCTGGTTTCCCTGCTGAGGAACAAGAAATGAATCATAAGATCGTTTTCATTAAAGCCTAAATGCAAACATATTAGGTATTTAATCTATCCAAAGCCATCTGATGTAATCTTCTTGTTTCACCTTATTCTGACTTATGCTTAACACTTTTTTCTTCTTTTTCATGGTGTTTATACGAGATTTATATCTTCCAATTTATGTCAGCACAATATGAAAGTAAAATATTTCCAGATTCATTGAGGGCATATTTTATGAATATTTTTTATGTATATGGACGTATGATGTGGAGTACCATGAATGTGAACGGATTGACCTCTTCTTAGACAAACACATGTCATTAGAACAGGAGAAGACCATTTCCAACGCAGGTATGATTCTATAATGTATAGCCTTCTGTGAAAGTCAATGAAATGTTCTTTAATTCATTCCGTTTTCTTCTAAAGCTCAGAATTTCTCCATTCTATAATTGAAAATTCCGTATTATATTTGAGTTGGTTGGGTACTTATGTACGGTTGGCTCCAGCTACTTGTGGTGAAGGGATTACCTCCAACTCATTTTATTTATTTGTGGTCGGTCTCCACTAATTTCCTTTTTCCCTCTTAGGAATAAGTCCGAGTTGTTTCTATGATCTGGACTGTTCAATGTTGGTGGCTTAGTGCATCTCTTCCTTCCTCTTTCTCTTGTTTGTTGCTCTTTTTTATTTTTATTTTTATTTTTATTTTTTTATTTATTTTTTTCTTTTAAAAGGGTTCACCGGAATGTTGGTGCCGGGTTGTTCTGGCTGCTGGAATTAAGCTTATCCTCAAGTCTTAAAAACTAACCCCTCTAGCTCTGAAAATTGTGGTGAGAGGCCCAGTAAAATTTTTGAATGCTTCTTTTCACCCATTTTTTCTGCTTACTAAACATGGAAAAATAGATTATTTCTACAAAATATTAATCTTTTTGAAAAAAAAAAAAAAAACTTTTACCTCTTTATCAACTAAATACACCTTAATGTCAAACATTTTGGAACGCCCTTGGGCCTTGGAGGTCCTGGCTTCAATTCTCCCTCCTGGCAAATTTTGGTGGAGCTGAACCATTCGTGAGCTCTTGCTTCAGCACTCTTTGCAGTGTTTTTTTTTTTTTAAAATAATTCATTGGGTCTCCAATATATCTCATCCTAGTGCTTCTTTATTAGGGTCCCAGTACTCTTTGAGGTTTCACTAAGATTTTTAATTTTTATTTTTAAATATAGTTTTTTAAATTCATTATCTTGTTTTTCTCTTTTAAATTCAGCAGGTTTTTGAATAATCCATCATCTTGTTTTTGCCTTTCACTTCAGCATGACTTTCTTTAAGATGTCTGACGTTATATAATAAAAAATTAAGCCTTCACTTTTGTTCAAAAGGGCTTCCTTCCAGAAGAAAAGGAGAACTGTCCTTATCATATGTTAATCGTAATGTTACGACATTATAAAGTAAAATAAACTCTTCTTCGTCTGGTTCGAATCCCAAGTGTAATATACTTAGTATAAGTATCTACTTTAAGAAGGGCATATGAAAATGATGTTTTTCATTGCACTTTCTTTTATGCCACTTGAATTACTTTTCAAATGTATTCTTTTATTTTCCATTTTTTTTCTTGAAGTTTTTCTATCATACATTTGTTCGGATAAGAGAAATTTTGACAACCTTAAGTTTTGGTGTAATCAATCTTATGGGACTAACCATAATTTTTAGAATTTATAAAATTAATTTTAAGGCAATTTTGCGTAAATTAGGGAAAAAAAGGGGGTGGGAAGGGGCTTGAGCCCAAAAACAAGGGCCCATACCCATGTAGGCCAAATGATGCATAGCCAAGGCCCATGCAGGCAACAAGAAGAGGAAATTACATAAAATGTCGATTATTTAAAAATATTATCAAAAATATTTTGTTTAAGTTATTAGTTTTCAGTTATATCATCATTCTTATATTATTTTCATAAATACCAAAATATTAAAACGCGCGCCAAATTTCAATAACTTACTATATACAAAATCCTGTATCTTAGGTTTGTAACTAATTTCTCGTTTACTATCGTCTTTCTCATTGCGCGCGTGCCCTAGATCTTAAGTTTTTAACTGCGATCAAAATATATAGAGAGTTTGTCTTCCTTTGCTCTGCAAATCCTTTTTTTTTCTCTGCAAATCATTGTTTCGTGGTATGTTCATTGAAAATATTTTGTTCTCATCATTGTTTTTCTTTGCTCTGCAAATTGTTCTTTTCCTCTGCAAATCATTGTTTCGTGGTATGTTCATTGAAAATATTTTATTCTCATCATTATTTTACTCTGCTCTGCAAATCGTTTCTTTGCTCTGCAAATCATTGTTTTTTGTTTACAAACGTTGAAATCAGCTCAATGGATATGTATATTACATACACCAAGAAAAGTAAAAAATCCAAGACAGAATCTGCGTTACGTATCATCGAAGCTCCAGTCCATGAAGATGTGAATAGAAACCCATCCTCTTCAACTTCTTAAAAGGCAAAGAAGAGAAAAAGCTGCTATGCTGAACATGAAGATGAAAAGAAAGAGAAGATAAGCGTCGTTGAGAAGGTATATTTGTATATATTTTGGTATATTTTTGTATATCTATGTATATTTTGGTATATTTTGCATTCTTTGGTATATTTGTTTATATTTTGGTATATTTGCGTATATTTTGATATATTTTGTATATGTTGGTGTATATTTCTTGTACACAGATTGGTTATATTTCTTGTACACAGATTGGTTATATTTCTTGTACACAGATTGGTTATATTTCCTATACACAGGTTGGTATATTTTGTGTATGTTGGTGTATAATATATTCCTTGCATATATGTGTGTATTTGCGTATATTTGTGTATATCTTGGTATATTTTTGTATTTCTATGTATATTTTGGTATATTTTGCATACTTTGGTATATTTGTTTATATTTTAGTATATTTGCGACTATTTTAATATATTTTGGTATATTTTGTGTATGTTGGTGTATATTTCTTGTACACAGATTGGTTATATTTCCTGTACACAGATTGGTTATATTTCCTGTACACAGGTTGGTATATTTTGTGTATGTTGGTGTATATTTCCTGTACACAGATTGGTGTATATTTCCTGTACATAGATTGGTTATATTTTGTGTATGTTGGTGTATATTTCCTGTACACAGATTGGTTATATTGATCACAAATGAGAAAAATCATGACATAATGGTTAACGATTTGTATTATGATATATATTTATATACATGTCATTTACAATAAAGACCTGTATACACCTGATTGTGGCGGAAATGATTTAATACAGATTATGTATACACCTGATTGTTGTATGATGATTTAATACAGATTATGATATAATTTGTTATGTTTTATGTAGGTTTATAGACCTATTGTTAAACCTGAACACTATTATTCTGCAAAAGTTGGCTTTCACGTCCACCTAGGTGCGATTGACATCATCAAGTCCAAGTTGTCTGAATTGCAATTGCAGAAATTCAGAGAGATATGCTTTGGTCATTTCTTAGACATGCCCCCCACCATCTGGTAGCCTCAAATTGTCCACAACCTTCTGCTGCGTGAGGTGGTGCAGCCAAATCTAAGTGAGTTGTGGTGAAGATTAACAATGTACTTTTGAGATTTACTGTTGATGATTTTGCCCTCATAATGGGGTTAAAATGCAAAGGTGCATCAAAGCTAATTGGAATGGGGGCACAAGGGGCTGCTCTTAAGGAGAGATACTTTGGTGGCACACAACGGTTAACCAAGAAAACTGTGTGTGAGACATTTGAGCAACAGCGGTGGCGTGATGATGATGATGCTGTTAAGCTTGCCACCCTTTATTTTATCCATTTTTTTCTTTTTTTCCATATTGGTGATAAGGTGGTTAACGATGTAGACTTTGAGTTGATAGAATCAGGGGAATTCAATAACTAACCATGGGGTAGAGACTTATATGTATATACTTTAGATTCTTTAAAAGGGAATTTCTGTATCAATAATGAAAAATAGAAGGATGCTGGGAAGGGAAAATACCTAGTTATGTATAGGTTGATAGGATTCCCGTTAGCCCTTTAGGTATGGTTTTATGAGTGTTGCTCATTTGCTAGTGGTCAGTATGCTACATGTCACGGTCAAAAATGCCCTTGTATTTTGAAGTGGAGAGCTACTAGTGAACCAAGTTTCAAGCAAGTTGATAATCATTTCAATTCTTTAAATAAAACAAAGGTCAGTTATTAATAACCTTCATGCACTCTTCTCATTGTTTCTTAATATACACATGTGTTTATGTTTCTTAAATGACACTTTAACTTTCCAACTTCCATAATGCAGCTTCAAAACTTGGTCCCTATAGAGGAGGAATTATCAAAACCATACCTGGAGGGCATATTTGAAAACAAAAAACAGGTGGTTTATCAACTTGCTGCTGCTGATGATGATTTTGTTGATCCACCATCATACAGTGGTGCTGCATTCCCATCTTCTTTAAAGACTCCTTCTGGCCAGCACGATAGTGTCCTCCTTGAGGAAATTTTGAAAGAATTGAAAAAGATTTATAAGAAGCAAAAAGATTTGGAAAAGCAATATGTGAAACTCAATAATAAAGTTGATGAAAACTTCTCAAAGCTTTTCCAAGAACTTTCATCAGTAAGTGAATCCAGTTAAATCTCTCAGTATATCATTGTATATTTTGGTATATTCATGTATATTTCTGTATACAATGATACTCATGCAGTACATTGTGGTCATAAATCATCCTGTATATGTCTATACATCTGTTTATGTCGGTATATTGTGGTATATTTATGTATATTGTTTGAATTTAGTATACATATTACTATTAGGCTATGTATATATCTGTATACTTTGGTATATTTTGGTATATTGATAATATTTCCTTGTACGTGCATGCATATTAATATTAGACTATGTATATTTACGTATATTTTGGTATATTCATGCGTATATTTATATATGCTTGTATATGTAGTGTATATTTCTGCATATTGTCTTGCATATTTCTAATAATATACATGTGAATATGTACAAAGAACTTTGAAAGATGAGAAAGGGCCCTCTAATGATGTTCAGCAAGTGAACATCATGCCTTGCAATCCAAGGGATGTCAAGAAAGAGGCCATTGCCGATGATTCAGAAGTTTAGGTGCAAGAAATTTCTGGAGATAAGGCCAATAAAAATTCGAGAGTTTCTGATTTGGTAAGTTCTCATTAATTATGTTATGACAATCTGTATATATCTATATATTTCTGTGTTTGATAACTTGTTCACTTTGCAAGTACGTTGGACCTTCATTCTCCTTGTTAACTCAATTTATGGAGGAGGACCGTGACGATGAATCAAAGGGTGCTGATTTTTTGGATGAAATAAAAGCCTCTGAGATTGAAGAAGCCATTTGTTTAATTGTAGAAAAATATGAGGTGGTTGTGCAGATTTTAATTATATATATAATTTCATGTGTATTTTAGTGGTCACATATGAATGTTTATTTAATGTTATTTTTGTTTGATATTTC
>JAJIYU010012974.1:0-14175 GCA_030144865.1 Tinospora cordifolia
TAAACATTTAAAATTCTAGAACTGAAGTTGAAAATCTTTGAATTCAGTGAAAAACACACAACAATGAGCATGCCATGAATTTAAATAAGAACAAAAGGGTGTTCTAGAAATTACTTCCACCTTGTAACGCTTTCTTCCAAAATTTCGGCAGCCATTCCTCCCCACGTACTAGTGCCAATGAAAATTGCCCAACTTAATTCTCCAATTCGAGAGAAGAACTTTTCATACACACAAGAAGGGAAGATGGGAAGAGGTGCCAAGAAGAAGGCTTAGAGAAAACAAGAGGAAAATTCAACTCTTATTTTTGGAATGAATGAATTTGAGAGCTTAGGGGGTTTATATAGGTTTTCAAAGGGAGAAAATTAGAAAGCTTTGAGTTGTTCTATGAATAAAACACTCTAATTCTCCTTAATTTCATACTTTCTAATTTTTGGAGCAAAATGATAATTTTTCGGATTTTAGAAATAATTTTTGGATTTAGAAACCTATTTTTCAAAATATTTTTGGATTTTTCATGATTTTTTGGTAATTTTTTCGTATTTTAATTTTGGATTTGATCTGGGTCGTTGGATTGATCTCGGATCAATCAATAGAAATCAGAGTCTTTTGATCGTGGCCGTTGGATTTTCCTCGTGCGCATCAACCATCGCGATCAATCCAAAATGACTTCGATCTGGATCGTTGGATGATCCTTGAGCGTAGCATTTTTCACGATTAACTAGCATAGCTCTGATCTGGACCGTTAGATGATCCTCGAGCGCAGCAGTATTCACGATTAACCAACATAGTTTTGATCTCGACCGTCGGATGATCTTCAATCATGGTATGCAGATCTTAGTTCGCAATCAACAAATTTCGTTTTGTCTGCACGATCATCCTCGAGTTTCATACGTGAATCTCTGGCCGTTGGATTTTGATGATCCGGTGCACCCGGGCATTCGGTTTGGTTTTAATCCCGTTCGTTGAATTTCGGCAGATCGATTGTGGACCGTAGGATGTATTTTAAGTTTATTTTTTTGATTTTTCAGCCAAATTTCTTGCTTTCTTTTCGAATTTTTTGTCAAATCTCAATCCCGATTGACTTTCTAATCCTATTTTCATAAAAAATTCCACATATGCTTGTATTTTTGGCTATGATATCCCATGTTATGCATTATATTCATATATTTTCTTTCAAAAATTCACTAAATTGACTATGACTTGCCAAAATTCTCATTCATCAATTCCGAATGATTTTCTAAGTGAAAATTCAAATTTCATATGAATTTTTCGAGATGTTACAACAATTGAAGGTCCATAAGAAGAATTACCCTCCTTGCGACCTAGAGGTAGCAGCCATTGTATTTGCCCTAAAGATTTGGAGAAACTAGCTTTATGGTGAGAAACTCGATCTATTTTCAGATCACAAGAGCTTAAAGTACATTTACACCTAGAAGGAGTTGAATCTCAGGCAATGGAGATGGATGGAGTTTTTGAAAGACTATGGTTTCCGATTATGCTGCCATTCAGGGAAAGCCAATGTGGTGGCTAATGCCTTACGTAGAAAGTTCAACAAATAGGAGGAAAAAAGGGCTCGACGTACCAGTTGATTGAAGACTTTAGGTTGGGAGTAATCTTGAATGAAAAATGGGCCTATTTGTACAACATGTCTTGCCAACTGGATCTTTTGCACTGGATTAGGAATGAGCAAAGGTAAGACAAATGGCTCACTAGTTTGGTAGAATGAGTTACACTGGGTCAACAAACTGACTTCAGGTTAGATATTGAGAATACCCTAAGACTTCGCAAGAGGATCTGTGTACCTCAAAATGGACAAAGTAAACAGACCATATTGGATGAGGCTCATCAAACCAAGTATACAATGCATCTAGGTGGAGATAAGTTGTACCAAAACCTCAGAAAGACTTATTGGTGGAGAGGAATGAAGAAAGATGTGGCTAAACACGTTGCTAAGTGCTCAACTTATTAACAAGTAAAGGCAGAACATTGGAAATCCTCTATAATGTTACAACCACTCCCTATCCTTGAATGGAAGTGGGATAACATTGCTATGGAATTTGTTAGTGGTTTGCCCAAGAACCAGAAAGTAGAAGACACCGTTTGGGTGATTGTAGATCATCTCACTAACGTGGCTCATTTCCTGCCAATTAGATCCATAGACCAAGTTAGTAATATGGGAGAACTCTTGAAAGAGATAGTCAGACTTCATGGTGAACCCAAGATGATAGTATCTGACCAAGACTCTCGATTTACTTCACAGTTCTAGCAGAGTCTACAAAAGGAGTTGGGTACTAAACTCACCATGAGTAATCCTTTTCACCCTTAGACAGATGGGTTGTTTGAGAGGGTAATCCAAAAAAGAAACTGGAGCAAGTACTTGCACTTAGTAGAATTTGACTATTTTAATAGTTATCTGGTAAGTATGAAGATGACTTCATGTGAGGCTTTTTATGGAAGGCCCCGCAGATCACCAACATGTTGGGCTGAACTTGAAGATCATGTACTTACTGGGCTAGACTTGGTGGAAGAAATGAAAAACCAAGTCAAATTGATATGAAAGAGGTTGGCTACAGCTCAGAGTCGCTAGAAGAGCTATGCTGACAAGATGAGGATACCCCTAGAGTTTCATGTAGGTGACAAAGTATTTCTGATGATAAGTCTTTAGAAGGGTATCAAGAGGTTTGAATATAAAGGGAAGCTATTGCCTAGCTTCGTTGGACCATTTGAGATACTTAGAAGAATCGGAGAATGTGCTTACGAGTTGGATCTACCAAACTGAATGACCACGACTCTCATTGTGTTCCATGTATCGATGCTGAGAAGTGTGGACTAAACCCCTCTTAGATCATCCATTGGGAATAAGTAAACATCCAGGATGATGCCACTTATGAAGAAGTAATAGTTAGAATCCTCGATCACAAGGTGCAGACTCTGAGAATTAAGGATATCCCCTTAGTTAATGTATTGTGGAAACATTATGGAGTGGAAGAAGTTACCTAGGAGTTGGAGAGCAAAATGAAGACCAAGTGCCCATACTTATTCGAGAGGAACCCCGGAATATGTACAAATTTTGAGGACAAAATTTTCTGAGGGTAAGTTGTAATACCTTAAAAATATGTACAAAATGAAATGATTGAATTATAAGGAGTAAATGAGACCAATTCATTTCAAGGATTAATTAGCCAATTTAATTGCTCGAAAAACCCTTAGGGGAATGAAAATTGAGAAACAAAAATGAAATGAAGTGAAATGAAATGAAACAAATTAGCCAACTGACCTAGATATTCGGAATTCATTTTATTTGTCTAATTAAGGGTTCATTTGCCTAATATGCTTCACTAGAATCTATATTAGGAAAGAAAATGGAGAGAACCTTAGCCAAGTAGAACTTATGAATTTTTATTGATTTCATGTGAACCCAAAAATATGTGCTAAGGGAGAAAAATCTTAGCCAAATGAAAGATATGAGTTTGTATTAAATTCACGTGGACCCAAGAATGTGTGACCAACCCTATGCATGTGCAAGCCACATGGGTGAGGGTACTAGTGTGACAGGATCATGTACACCATGCCCATACACACCAAAAATGTCCCATGAGGCAAGAAACCTTAAACCAAACCTTGTGAGTGTGTGTGCACCACAATTAGGAGTTTCTAAAAAAAATAATGTGTGCTCTACAAGCCAACCCTAACCGTCCAAAAGAAAGGATCATGTGTATGCCAACCATGATCATACACACCTTAATCCTAGCATATGCAAAAAACATCCCAAATTAAGGAACCCTAACTATTTTAGAAATGTGCTCATGTGGATGATCATGTACACCCTCAGTGCATGCACACTAGAACATTTTTCTTAAGCAAAGTAACCCTACCCACCACCCTTGTGCTCACCTTAGTAGAATAGAAAGTTTACAATAACAAAACTTGCCAAACCATGAAGATTCCATGAGGAATATGATCTTATCAAGTACACATCAAACAACAATCATATACTCCCTATGCTTGACGCACCACTAGGCACCAAATTAGAAGTTTCTAAACCTTAGATGCTCTCTAATAGTTGGACGTTCAAGGAGGAAAGTTATTGATTTGTGTAAGAATGAAATTGTAACATCTCGAAAATTCGTATGAAATTTAAAAATTTATTTAGAGAATTATACGAAATTGACGGATGAAAAATTTGATAAGTCCTAGTTTAGTCACATAAGGAATAAAATCAATTTAATGGATTTTTGGAAGAAAATGTATGAATATAATGTATATCATAGGATATCGTAGCCAAAAAATACAAGAATATGTGCAATTTTTTATGAAAACAAGATTAGAAAGTCAATTTGGATTAAGATTTAGCAAAAATAAAAAAAAATAGAACATGAAATTCGATTGAAAATCATATAAATATAACTCAAAATGCATCCAACGGCTGCAAACCATCGATCTGAACCCGATCTCGCAATCCGACAGCTACAAGATGATCCGCACCAATGCCTGAGCACATAAGATAACGAAGATCGAATGGACGGAGATGATCAAGTATGATCGAATGACCGCGATCAAAGCCACGAAATCTCGATCGCGAAGTCGCACAGTGCGACTCCGCGCACGCCAATCTCGACCCTCTAATCTGATCCGTGTGCGTGTTTCAAAAACGATCCGATGCACTGAGATATTAGCCAGTTTATAAAATACGAAAATGCGAAAATCGACAAAAAATTCACCGAAATTATTGAAAAATCGAGATAAATAAAAAAATTAATTTTTAAATTCTGAAAAAATTCAAAAATACTTATTTTCCTCTTATAACTAGGAAATACAAAATTCTAGATAATTTAGGTGTTTTAATCCAAGAAAAACTCAAAAATTTCTATTTTTCCCCCTTTGAAAATCTATATAAACCCCCTAGGCTCTCACTTCTTTCATCCCAAAAATAAGAGTTGAAATTTTCTCTTATTTTCTTTAAGTCCTCTTCTTAAAACCTCTTCTCACCTTTCTTTCCTCTCTCTTGTGTGTGAGAAGTTTTTCTCTTGGGTTGAAAAATTAATTTGGGTGATCTTCGTTGGCACTAGTACGTAGGGAAATTGTTGTAGAAATTTTTGAAGAAAGCGTCACAAGGTGGAAGTGATTTCTAGAACACCCTTATGTTATTTAAATTTATGGCATATTCATTGTTTGTGTGTTTTTCACTGAAATCAAAGATTTTCAATTTCAATTTTAGAATTTTAAAAATTTATTTCAGTTTTTCAGTTTTGATTCTTGTTTAAGCAATTATATCATCCATGCCATGTTAGTATCATGCCTAGGCTTTTAAATTAAAGTATGATGCATGTTTTATGAGTGATTCATGAATTGATTGTGTATATTCTGAATTTTAGTTTGATTTCATATTCTGAAATTTATTTTATGAGATCATGATATGGGAGATAAGCTGAGACGATGGTGATAACAACCACGTACCATCATAGTGGTCAAGGCGACGCTATAGATGTTCTTTCCATATGAGTTAGGTCATATGGTTTTCATACCTAAGTACTTGAGGGTCATGTACCACAATACCTTATGAGTCACCATGTATACCTTATGAGACATGTGCCACTAAGGGGTTGATGCCGAGTCGGCCCCGTTTACTTAGTTAAGAGCATCAAGGGATTAAAGACCCTTTTGGTCTGAGACTCGACTTGAACAAATTGTTGTTTGAAACGCCTAATGATTGCAAGTGTTTGAATTATGATTGTGTTATGAGTTTGAATATGAAAGATGGTTGTTCCAAAAGGATCCACTGGGCTATGTACTCACTCCCTCCTTTCTTATTTTTTTCAGAAACGTGAAACCTATGAAGCAGTTGAACATGAATAGTTCTTAGAAAGCTTCTACCTTATTATTTTTAGAATTTTTAAGGGCATGTTGCCCAAAGTTTAAATCTTTTCTACTGAAAAGTATTTTGAAGTTTTCTGCTATAATAATTAGTTTTTTTTGAAAAGTTTAGTACTTTCAATTTTTTTACTATGAATAAAAATAGTTAAAAATTTTTTTTTATCTCTTTTAATTTGCCTTGACTTTATTAAAGTGAAAATTTTGTATTTTTGAATTTTTATACAAAGGCACGAGATATTGAAAAAGAGAAGAACAAGTGTGTGTTACTTGTAAAGTAACACCGGCCCGACCCGCCAGTTGGTTAAGTCAACTGTCAAGATAATGGTGGTCATGTCCAATGCTTAAAGATACGAGGGTTGGGGTGTTACAGGAATGTTTCCTTTCTACCACCCTTTCCTTCCAAGCAAGACGTCCAAGGAAAGATTTAAATGCTCTCTTATTGTAATGCCCAAGTAAAGAAACAAGATTAGAAAGGTTCCATGCTCTCTTAACTTGACACTCAAACAAAGAGACCAACTAGAAAACTTGACATGAGCACAAAAATCTAATCTTTTATAGATGTCCAAATTGATTTTTCCAGTATTCAAAACCTCTTTTGTGTTGTCACACCACATGGGTCTGACCCACCACACGCTCCGAACACATCGTGGATTGGTGATTCAGCAGGTACTGTCCCACCCCTTGGGGTTTTCTTTCGCCTCCCCAGAGATTCGAACTTGAGACCTGGGGCTTAAGTACCCAGATTTCATGAACTCTACCACCATTGGGTTATCAATACCTAGTGAATCACCACATTCATGGTGTGTCCGGAGTGTGCGATGGGTCCGACCAATGTGGTGTAACAATATAAAGGCGCATTTTTATTGTCACACTTGGACCCACCGCACACCCCAGACACACCATGGATGTGGTGACTCACCAGGTACTGTCCCCACTCCTTGGGGTTTTCTTTTACCTCTACAGAGATTCGAACCTGGGACCTAGGGCTTAAGTACCCAAATTTCATGAACTCTGCTACTATTGGGTTGATTGTCACACCACATAGGTCGGACACATCGCACACCCTAGATACATCGTGGATATGGTGACTCACTGGGTACTGTCCCCACCCCTTGGGGTTTTCTCACCTCCGCAGAGTTTCAAACCCACGACCTGGGGCTTAAGTACATAAATTTCATGAAACCCGCTACCATCAGCTCAATGGTAGCGAGTTTCGTGAAATCTATGTACTTAAGCCGCCCCAGGTCGTGGGTTCGAAACTCCGCGGAGGTGAGAAAACCCCAAGGGGTGGGGACAATACCTGGTGAGTCATCACATTCACGGTGTGTCTGGGGTGTGCGGTGCATCTAACCTATGTGGTGTGACAATAAAAAAAGTACAGAGATTTCACAAAACTTGCTACCATTGAGCTATCGTAGAGTTCGTGAAATTTGGGTACTTATGCCCTAGGTCCCAAGTTTGAATCTCTACGGAGGTGAAAGAAAACCCCAAGGGATGGGGACAGTATCTGGTCAGTCACCAGATCTACGATGTGTCTGGGGTGTATGGTGTGTCGGACATATGTAGTGTGACAATAAAAAGGTGCCTTTTTAGTGTCACAATCCAATCCTGGGCCCACAAGACCTCCACAGCTGTGCTTTCCTAGTGGTGACTTACAAGGTACTGTCCCCTCCCCCTGGGGTTTTCTCCCCTCTATGGAGTTTCGAACCTACGACCTGGGGCTTAAGTACATAGATTTAATGAAACCCACTACTATTGAGTTGTCGACTCAAGGGTAGCGGGTTTCATTAAATCTATGTACTTAAGCCCTAAGTCATGGGTTCGAAACTCCGTAGAGGTGAGAAAAGCCCCAGGGGGAGGGGACAGTACCTTGTGAGTTACCACTAGGAAAGCACAGGTGTGGAGGTCCTGTGGGCCCAGGATTGAGTTGTGACACTAAAAATAAATATTGTCACACCACATAGGTCGGACACACTGCACACCTCGCGCACACACCGCGAGTGTGATGACTCACCAGGCCCTGTCCCCACTCCTTGGAGTTTTCTTTTGCCTCCGCAGAGATTCAATCCTAGGACATGGGGCTTAAGTACCCAGATTTCACAAACTTTGCTACCATTGAGTCAATTGTGTGCAAGGTGTGCAGTGTGTCCGACCTAGGTGGTGTGACAATAAAAAGGCGCCTCTTTATTGTCACACCACATGGGTCGGACACATTGTACACCCTAGACACACGCCGCTGTGTATGGTGACTGACAAGGTATTATCCCTATCCCAAGGGTTTTCTTTCACCTCCATGGAGAATCGAACCTAAGACCTAGGGCTTAAGCACATATATTTCATGAAATCTGCTACCACTGAGCTCTAATAATCCCACATCGGCTAGACCTCAAAGTTAAGATTGGGCTATGAGTGTATACGCGGGTGTTCACTAGTGCTGAGGCTTTTTGGGGGTGACTCGAATTCGAGTTTCTCCAGGAACAAAACCCCCACAGTGTGTATGTGGCTAAGTGGGGACAATATTGTCGCATAATGGGACTCGACGTGTTAGAAAATGGTATTGGAGCTGCCTTTGAGTGTAACGGACGTGCATCTCGAGGATGAGATGACCTCCATGAGGGGTGGATTGTAATAATCCCATATTTGCTGGACCTTAGAGTTGAGACTGGGTTATGAGTGCATACGTGGGTGTTCACTAGTGTCGATGCCTTTTGGGGGTGGCTTGGGTTCGAATCTCTCAACGAACAAAACCCCCACAGTGTGTCCGTGGCTAAATGGGGACAATATCAATACGCAGTGGGCCCGGGTTGTTATAAATCGTACTAGAGCCAAATCTGAGTGTAATAGGTGTGCATCTCGAACACGAGATAACCTCCAAGGGTGGTAGATGAATAATCTCACATCGGTTGGACCTCAAGGGGCTGCTTGGTTCATAAGTGGGCCGGGGTAACGACCTTGTGACGAGGCCTTTTGGGTGTGAGCTGGGTTCACATACCAGAAATAAAACCCCCACGCTGGGTGTGTTTAACGGGGGACAATATCATCACAGTGGGGTCCGGGGTGTTACAAGTGGTATTAGAGCCAAACCTGAGTGTAATGGGTGTGCATCTCGAGGACGAGATGGCTTCCAAGGGGGGATGGATGAATAATCCCACATCGGTTGGACCTCAGGGGGTTGCCTGGTTCTTAAGTGCGCCCTTGTAACGACCTTGTGACAGGGCCTTTTGAGTGTGAGCTGGGCTCACATACCAGAAACAAAACCCCAACATCGGGCGTGTCTAACGAGGGACAATGTCGTCACAGTGGGGCCTAGAGTGTTACACACCGGATACACCGGGATACACTGGATAACTTAAGGTATTGTCCCCTCCCTTTGAGGTTTTCTCCACTTCGCGGAGTTTCAAAGCCCCGACCTGGGGCTTAAGTATATAAATCTCATGAAACTTGCTACCATTGAGTTGTCAGCTCAATGGTAGTGGGTTTCATGAAATCAAGGTACTTATACTCCAGGTCCTTGGTTCGAATCTCCACGGAGGCGAAAGAAAACCCTAAGGAGAAGGAACAATACCTTGAGTCACCCGATATGTCCCAATGCATTCGGTGTGTTAGTGTGTTACAAAAAAATACGCCTTTTTTACTCAAATAATTATGTATGTATATATATATTAAAATTGATTATTTTTATTTTTTATAGCTAAATTTTTAGAAATCTAATTTTTCTGGAATTTATTTCTCTATTAATAATTTTAAAATGTATTTTCTACTATTTTTTATTCTATTTCACTAGTTAGGTTATTTTCAATATAATTTTTTTAACTCAAATAATTTTAAAAAAAATATTTTTGTCAATTTTTAGTATATTTAGACCCTCCAAATCAATTTGGGTGATTTGTTCTATATACTATTTTTATGATTTTACACAATACTTTTCATTAAAAATCATATGCTACTAAAATTCTAATTTATTATTTTTCAATAAAAATTTCCAACAAAGATGATTTTTCTAAGTTTTTATATGTTTTAGATCATGCTACTCAATTTTTTTGTGTTTTTATTTTCCATTAAGCCTAAATGTTACTCTTTTAAGTTTAATATTAATGATTATAGTTTTTAATTCTATTCATGAACTAAATCATATAAAAAGAAAATCAAAGGCTGGACACTATCCAAATAAATATTTCTAAATCATAGTTTACGTGCTAAAATTCATTCAAATGAATATTTCTACCTTCGATGATTATTATAATAAAACTTCAAATAAATAATTGATCTAAACCCTATCCAAGACATTCTAACATTTATATATAAATTTTATATCAACATTTCTAATATATTGTTATTTTCTTTCTTTCTTTTCTTTTTTAAATCTTTTATTTTTCTTTCTTTTTTGTCACATTTTTTTTTTCTTATTTCATATTTTCTTTTCATCTCTCTCTCTCTCTGAAACCATATAATTAGTTCCTATTTTATTATTTTTGTTATTGTTATTATAATTACTATCATCACTGTCATTTATTTTATCATAACTTTTATCATAACTATCATTGTCTTATTTCACTATTATATTATGATTATTATTATATTTTTATTACTTACTATTTATGTAATCACCCAAAATTTTTCAACATGTACACGTTGACCCCAAATTGAAAAAATAAAATAAAATAACAAGTAAATAAATTAGAGAAAAATACATTCATTGAGAAACTAAAATAATAAAACATGGGTTTTTTTTTTATATGTATATATGTATAATGAAATGGGTAAGTGGGTTGAGAAGTTAAATGAGAGCAATTAAATTGTTAGAGATATAATATATATATGAGGCTATATGGTTGTGTGGTCAAGGATGAGAGAATGGAATGGTGATTTAAATTGGAAGATGGTGTGGTTTGCATTTATAAAGAATAAGTGGGCAGTTGGTATATGAAATTTTATTATATTTCACTAGCTTGATATTTACAAACGCTGTCTAGATATTTGTTGTACGGTAATGCATGGGATGGTTGGTGTTGAAAGAATTGATGAAACAAAATTCAAGTGGGTTGTTAATGTAAAGTAAGTGGGTACGTGGCGGAGTTTGGCACCGAATGGATTGAGTGTATGGTAGAGTATTTAGCTCATGCATTGCATCTCCTTTCTTCATTTACAGAATGCCATTTAACGAAGAAACAAAGAAATGAACGCAAAAACTAAAGGGAATGCCTGTTTTTCATCAAATTCGACATGTAAGTGAGTGATTTTGTTTAATTTTAGTTATAAAAACATTAAGTAAGTCATGTACTATATAATCCTAGGGGCGTAGTTTTTATTGCGGACGATGTTTTATAGTGTACCCAAAATGTGGAAATTTTCCCATGGTGAGTAGAGCTTAGTAAAAGCTATACCAAATCACTCTTAATGACGAGTAGATTCTAGATATGTGGTTAGATTGTATTAGTTTGCACTGTAGATTTTAAAATAAATACCTAAAGTTTTATAATCTTTGGATGGGTTTTTGATGGTGTTAAACCCCAATAAAAGTTTAGTTGGAGGATGTAAAAATGTAGAGAATGAAAATCTGTATCCATCGATATCGAAGCCACGAATTTTGGATATCAATTGGGATTTTGGTAAACGGTTCACTAATGGGATTATTTAAGAAAACATAAATACATAAATAAATAAATAAATAAAATACGATTTAAAAGCCTACTTCTTTATGAGCAGTTCACATGTGCGATATCTAATTATTATATTTATATTTATCAATGCAAATTATTTTTATAAATCATCTGGAAGGTTTTTGAATTAAGAATTTGAAGCACAGAGGTATAATAGCTCATTTTTATTTATTTTGAGCCACAGTTAGTTGAAATAAAATTAATTAAATTTATTGAAGATGTGAAGAACAGGTTGAACGATTTAGAGAGCTCCATAATATAAATTGGGGCATCTCGAAGCTCATAATTAAAAGGTTTGATTTCTAAAACTTGAACATCCTTAGAAATAATTATTTGTGATTATAAAATAAAATATGATTTAGAAGCCTATTTCTCTATGAGCAGTTCACATGTGCGATATCTAATTCTTATATTGATATTTATCATTGCAGATTATTTTTAAAAATCATCTAGAAGGTTTTTGAACTAAGAATTTGAAGTAGAGAGGTATAATAGCTTATTTTTATTTATTTTGAGCCACAGTTAGTTGAAATAAAATTAATTAAGTTTATTGGAGATGTGAAGAACAGGTTGAACGATTTAGAGAGCTCCAAAATATAAATTTGGGCATCTCGGAGCTCATAATTAAAAGGTTTGATTTCTGAAACCTAAACATCCTTAGAAATAATTATTTGTGATTATAAATGTTCTATTTGGATATGGTTGTGAATGAATGAATGTTGAATATTGAAGTTTAGGGGGTTGTAGAGATTCGGAGAATTTATTTTATATTTTTAAATTGTAGATTTAAGTTTTAGAAGCGAATCCTAGCTGTGAGTGACGTAAAGGATACCCATTAATCACTGGTGGGCAAGATTTCCTTGCTCACTCATATTATTTAGATTTAAATTCAAAACATGGTTGTTTGATAGTTTAGGGCTTCTATATGCATGTTTTTATCTTGACGGACTTGATTGGATTGAATGACAATATTTGATGTTAGATTAATCGCTACTTATGCATTTCACCGATTTCATTGATTTCTACTGGCTCTATTTTATTTTATGAGAATTAATTTGGAAATGTTATATTGTGATGGCATGACTTGATTGATTGAGAACATAAAAGAAGATCAATGACTTTAAGAACACCATTGCGAATGCAATCTATGTAGTCACCGAGCTCACTGTAGTCTCCCTGCAGTGAATAGCTGGAGACGTACCATAGGTAGCCCTGCTCTGCAAGGTAGTGGATTCCAAGGGTATGGCTGAGAAATTGTAACATACTTGAATGCATCAGGCATGGCTGTGTAGTGTACCTAAACCTTTATGTATGTTATTGATTGATGATTGATTATGATTAATGGGCCCTCAAAGTATGGCTGTATAGTGTGTTTGAAACTTAAAGCAATTAGACTTGATGTGATATTTGTGTATGGCTCGGGAATTGTAGCATACACCTAATTGCGAGATACGGCTTAGCCTAGTGGATCATGACATTCTGGAATGTCCAGCGAATACCAGGAGATTGTCTCCTTTAGACCTAGGTTACAACAAACTAATCTATTGTGTGAAACGACTAATGTTTTGAAAGTGTTTGCATGTTTTGGATTTGATCTTTATAATGCTAGTGATGTGTAGAAATGACCCACTGGGCTTTCGAGCTCACTTAATCATTATTTTTTAGGTACCCATAGGAATCATAAACATTGATTTCACATGTTTTGAAGTAGTACAAGAAGAACCTGTAGGAGGTTAACTTTATTTTCTTTTGGGATGTATTCTGATGTAATTATTAAACTAGGCATGTGCCTATTTTTGTTGTAACTTATAATTCAACTTTTTATTTTTAAGTTTTGGACTTGAATAGGACTTTCATGTTTTGAAGTACATATAGGATATTTCATTTCTATTACTAAGATTTCTTCTGCTGCATTGAATTATTTAAATTGTTCATGTCATGCATGTATATAGATTGTATTACAGGTGGAAACAGGAATAGGGAATAAAGAAATTTGACTACTTTGGCCCTCGGGAGAAGGTTATTTGATGATCCATTTTGGGGAGTTTAGACCTAAGGCCGGGGTGTCACAAAGTGGTATAGAGCTGCGGTTGTAGCTCCCTGGGAACGGATTCAAGTTGATATCATAGAGTTAGAGCTGCTATTAAGCTCTTTGGGGAATTAACACTTGGAATGTAGAGCCCTAGATTAGAATAGAAGCATAATAGAATTACTTCCAAACTATAAGGTAATGGCTAATTAGCGTTATCTTCATAGTCACTCCAAACATTATATGGTTTTGAAATCATTGCATATTTTCACTGAAAATGGTTTTACCAAATTTAGTTTTTGACTATAAATGAGTTTTGAACTTGATTTTTGAAAAACATTAGATGATGCCACCGTGCTCTAGTATCGTCACAGATTTGAATAAGTACAAGTGATGTGTAATACCTCATAATTTTGTCAAATAATTTAAAAATAAATAAAGTTGACAAAATTTAAAGTTCTTGAGTGGAAATTATAAGATTTATTGAGAAAAAATCTAAATATTGGAGGAAAATGAAATCTTAATATTAGTATGATCTAGCAAATGATATAAGATAAGTAGAATTATCAAATATTATTTGTATAAGAATTATTTTATAATTATACAAATAAT
>JAJIYU010012975.1:0-14203 GCA_030144865.1 Tinospora cordifolia
ATTTCCAATATAAATATGATTTTGAACATCTGGTGAATTTGATTTGAAATCAACTGCTTAGTGAAGCATGAATAAAATGCGTATTTGAAATTAAGAAATGATTTAAACCTCGTGTATAGAGGTTTGTGTACGGATTGATGATGACAGTCGCATGCCCGGTGCCTCGGCGAACCACACGCCGAGCTTGGAGCCGCGCGACAGGGTTTTACATTGACAGATATGATGTCCAGTCCGGGGGTCGGGGTGTGACAAATCTTTATTTTAATTAATCTAAATTTTGTTCTTGTAGGTTATAGCACTAATAATCAAAACCCTTTCCCAAGGTGCATTGATCCTATCAATCAAATTACCCGATACCCTCTGCTGAGGTGTACAGTTAATAAACTAATGCATTAAATATATTAATCATGTGCAACCTCCTATAGAATCAAGAACCTTCCGGTTAATTGATTCTGATAGATCTGTACTCTGATTATCCAGTTATTGAACATCTCTCCTAAGTTAGTTCAACAATCTAAGATCGATTTATAGGTGGCCAATCAATAAAAAGTATTAAGCACACAGAATATTAAACAATACTTCAAAAATAGATTAATCAAAATAAATATCAAAGGATTCTACAATCTAAATTACATCCTAAAAATTAAAATACTTAGTTAGACATAGTTGAGAGAGTATCAAGCAAATAATTGAACAAAGTAAAGACGATATAGACTAAACTTTGATCTTGTTCTTAACTTTTGGTTTCCTCTATTTTACTCTGTGGCCGTTAAAAGCAACTCCGAATTATGAATTTTGAAATTATGAATACTATTCTAAAAACTATACAACTACAGACTTTTTATACTAAAAGACTCTGCTAAAAATCCTAATTATACACTAATACGAAACCCTGATCGCAAGACCGCAATCTGAAGACCGCAATCACGCCGTCGTGCTAAAAATCCAAAAATTCCAGTACACTGTGTTCAATTCATCAAATGCAAGACTGCAATCCTAGTTTTGCTTACCAAAACTAGATTTGTTGGGGCCCTTCCCTAGGCTAAAGGGCTGCCCGATTGGCATAGTGACTTGACGAACCCATTCACCGTATCAAGTTCGCTTGATCAATGTTAAGCCTTTCCAATTGCGACAACAGTGATATTAGCACAATTTAAGGATTCAAGTGCGGAAGGAAACAACATTTCGGAGAGTTATCCTTTATGCTACAGATTGTCTCATTTTAAGAAGTACAATTGACCATTAGATAAAGACATACGAGTAACCAACTTGTAAATAAAACTGAAAAGGTAAAGGACCACCAAGGGAACTAGGGTATCACCATGCTTTTCTCTTTGTGAGCCGCTGAGGAACTTATAATATTAGTAGAGTAGTAAGCTTAATATGTATGTGGCTTAGTGAGTAGTAAAACCAGCATATTAACTGACATTCCAAAACAATGCATGTATGCATGAATGGTGATGGTAAAACAATATTTAATAACATAGAATGTAATGAAACATTTATAAACAATGCAAGAATTAAAGAAGAATAGTTTAAAGACATGTTAGCTAAAAACTGTTTCTGGGTTGGGGTTTCAAATCATCAAATCTAACCCTATGGTTATCGCTCGAATAGGTCATGAGTAAGGCATAGCGGCCACTCGAGTGGGTCACGAGGTAGGCGTATTCATCAAATACCTGAACCCACGCTAGGTCCTCAAGTGTCGTTATTTGAGCGGGTCTGAGGCTACGCACACTGATCATATGCCCTAATTCCGATGCTCAGACCTTGAGTTTAAATTCAATCACATCGTGTACTCTAACCCCGTGCTCAGACCTCGAGCCTATGGTCTCACTATTGATATATATATATATATGTATGTATGTATGTATATATGTTTATATATATATATATATATTTCAAACCAATTGATGTAACTCAAATCATATGAAACCATTTAACCAATGTCATTTCACACATATTTTATGCAAGGAATGCAAGTTAAAGTAACAACTGAATTAACCATTGACCTCAAGCCCTGCACATCAAACGTCCCATTGACACTCAGCCCAGTCTCACAGTAAACACTCAAATTTGTGTTATTTAAACTCAGTCTTACTATCCCCAACCGATCTTAGTCAACGCAAATTTGATTTGATCAACAAGTCACACTTGGTTAAAGTTGGTCAACATTGGCAACTTTGGTCAAATTAGATCAAATTAGGTCAATTTGATAAAAATTCCCAATTTTTAACACTTAACCAAATTTTAAGCTTTTTGTTCTATTTGCACAGAGGACTTGGTGATTTTTCTATGATCAATTTGTGGGTCGAATTTGTACTAAAATTTTTTATTGCAATTTTTGGACTCCATTTGATAGGGTTTTCAAGTAGAATATCAGTAACCATAAATTCCTGGTTTTTATGTGACAAACAGTCATTCGTCGAGTAATTTGACTCACTTACCCAACTTAGATTGTGATGAAATTTGGTACACATGTTTTTGACGTAACCAATAGTGTCTCCACCAAATTTCAACTCAAAAAACCAAGTTTTGGTAAATCAATTGATCTTGCAAATTCCCTGCTATGTAACAAATTCTTCTAATGCTCATGGTTTTTATGATTTTCAAGTGCCTAACTACCCCCATTAAACCATTAATCCAAAGCTCTTTCTAACATAACAATCACTAATTAAGACCCATTCAAAGCAATAGCAATTTAAGGTTGAAATCATACCCAAATATACCCTCAAATACTTGACAAGTATTGGCAAAACTCTTAAATTTTCTAGGTACCAGAATATTATGTTCTGGGGTAACTTTGCATGTATAGAAAATCATGCATATAGAGGCTTAGGGTATGGTGTTTATAACTTCTTGTAGCCTCAAATGTGAGGATTAATCATCCCAAGTTTTAGTCCAAATAGACATTCCTAGCAACTTCAACCATTGCACCAAAGTTGATTCCAACATCACTTCTATTGTCACAGTTAGTTAGCAACTAACTTTGACAGCTTGTAAAATACATTCAAGGGTTCAGTTTTGGTTTTTTAACACATGAAAATTAATGTATATATAACAAAGATTAAGATGAGTGGTTTTCAAAAGTCGACCTCGAATGGATTCGGAACCACCCCTTCAAACGGCTGAGGGTTTGGACCAAAGGTAAGGATAGTCTTAAAGAGTGTAATGAGGGTTTTCCAATGGCTATAAGATCATACAAATTGAAGTTAAGACGAAGAAGTTTTGGGTGGTTGAAAAGGACTTGTTGCAACTGAAAAATCTATTCAAAAACTAGGTTTTTGTTGCATGTTGGAGACTTTTGCCACACAAAATGGTTTGTCGCGTGGCCATTTATATGATTCATTGGTTGTAATGCAAGGTGTCTTGTTGTCCCTGCTCGTAGGCCTGGCTAGAAGCCTTGTCAAATGGCCAACACCATGACTCAAAACCATAGTCAAAACTAGTTTTTTTGCTTGTATTTTCTGGAAAATGGACATAAAGGAAAAGAAAAGAGGGGGAAGAAGAAGGATTGGCCCACGCGCCAAATTTGGCCCATGCTTGTGCAGCCCTATACACACTTTTTTTTTTCTGGTTGTTTCCTCTTTTCTTTTTTTTTTCTTTTCCATTTCATCTTCATTTATTTATTTATTTTATTTATTTTCACCTCACTTTTTTAAAAATTTCCAGTATACCTTATTTTTTAGAATTTTTAGGGCATGTTGCCCAAAGTTTTTATGCTTGTCTACTGGAAAGTATTTGAAGTATTTCGCTGTAACTATTAGTTATTTTTTAAGAGTTAGTACTTTTAATTTCTATTATGAATAAAATAGTTTGAATTTCTTTATCTCGTTTAATTTGCCTTGATTTTATTCAAAATTTTGTATTCTTAAATTTTATACAAAGGCACGAGATATTGAAAAGAAAAGAACAAGTGTGTGTCACTTGTAATATAGCATCGGCCCGACCTGCCGTTTTGTTAAGTCCACTGTTAAGAGAACGGTGGCAATGTAGTGGCAATGTACATATGGTGTCACTATGGATGTTCTTTTTATATGAGTTAGGTCATATGTGTAACACCCCGTAACTTAGTGAGCATGCCACGTCGCGAGTAGAAATAAAATAAATAAAATAATAAACTGATAATCGATATTAGTTGAATTAGCTATAAAAAAATTATGATATGATGAAATATAGCATTGTAACATCTTATTGATGGGTGAAAGTAGTAATTGGGAATTTATAATAAATTGATGGCTGAAACATATTCACACATATAATGGAAGAAGTAAAATAAAATAAATAAGGAATGATATCATTAATATGTAGACTTATAACAAGATTTATAAATTAAAATGATTAGTTTATATCAAGGAGATGTATATATATATATATGTCAAAGAGGTTAATATATACATATAAACTTATAAACATATAATATTAAATCAACATGATATGAAATTGTAATAAGGTTTTAAGTGAATTAAATGGTTAGCATGCCTAGAAAAAAAAATCAGAACTTTGAGGAACAACCAGAATTTTTAGGTTCTTATGCTGGCGGTGCTCCGTTTCTAGAAGATGGGCAAGATAAAGGAAAGGAGATACCAAAAGGAAGCAGCTAGAATGTAAAGAGAACCAGAATTCTCTGGTTCTGGTTCGTTCGAAAGAAAAACTGAGAAAGAAATAGAGGAAAAGAAAACTGCTGGTTTTGCAGCTACTGCTACTCCGGGCTGCAAATGAAGAAGAACCGAGAAGAGGAAGAAAACAGAGGGAAGAGAGGAACAGAGCAACGATGCTCTGTTGCTGCTGCTGTTGCAGCAGCCATGTTACATGAACGGAGAAAGGAAGAACACAAGTAGCTGCTGCTGAAATTTGAAGCGCAAATGAAGAAGCTGGTTGCTGCAGATTGTGAAGAAGAACAGAGAACGGAAGAACAGGGGGTTGTAGCTGCTACAGCTGCTGCTGTTCCCTGCTGCCGAACGAAGAAGAGGTGTTGCGTTGAAAGTGAGCAACTGTTGTTGCTGCAAATCCGGTAAAGAAGCAGAGGGGCGTAGATTTCTGATGCGTTTTTGGGTTTGGAAATCTTGAACAGAACGAGATGAAGAACCAACAGCAAGTGTGTGTGCGCTGCTGGTAAGTTCAGACAATAGAAAATAGAAGGAGCACGATGGTTTCGTTTCAAATTCTGGCTTTCGGTCGTTGGAAAAGAGAAGTATATGGACGCTTGATAATCTGGTTCATGTTATCAAGAAAATGGAGGAACCAAGAGCAAGAAGGGGAAGAACGAAACCAGCCATAGCTGGTTGTCGTTGCTACGGCCGAACGAAGAGCAAGAAGAAAGGCATCAACTTATGGTGATTGGAGTTTGCAACAGCTGGGGTGCTATGGTTTTGGACGAGCAGCTGAACGAGAATAACAAAGAAATTGGGATTTGGGATTCTCGATTGCTAAGAACAGAGGAAAGCAAATTTTTGTGGGATTGTAGGAGTATTTCTGGATTTCGACCATCAAAACAGGGGCTGCTCTGTCGTTGTCCGTGAGACAGAGGAATGGGGTGAGCGATGTGTGTGTTGAGTGGCTGAACGAGAGAAGTGCTGCCGTGAGGTGCGTGATGAGGGGAGTTTTAGTGTTCATGAGGCTGGTGTGTTCATGCTGCGGGTGTGTCATGAGGATGCTGGCCAAGCTAAATTGTGTTGGAGAGGGGTTGAGGATGAGGAACTGAATGTAGTTACTATTACCGTGAGTGGTCGTTGATGCGCGCAGGAAGCAACATGCAACAAAGGGAGATTCGTTGTTAGCGTCATTCGCGTGAAGAAGACGATGTGAAGAAGACGACGTGAGGTATATTTTAAATTTTAAATTTTTAGATAGTAAGATATTTATTTTGATAATTTTAGATGCAAAGCAAAATGAAATTAGAAATTAGAAATTGGAAACAAGATACAAATTAAAATTAATTAAAACAAGTAAATTTAGAAAATTTATTTAATGATTCAAATTAAATAAATTCAATATGAGACTATTTATTAACTACTGAACATAAGGATTGATTGAATTAATAAAAAAAATTAAATTAATTAATCTTTTAAATTAGGATAAGTTACAACTTAATAAATTAAATTAGTTAAAGACATAAATAAAATAAACTTTAAGAGTTTAAAAGTCTTTTATAAGGAAATAATAAAATCTTAAGCCTTGAAACTAAACTTTTAACAGTTAGAAGTCTTATTTTGTTCGTAATTAAATTGATTATGATGTTAATAAATTATTTAAATTACAACGATTAAGTTATTAGAACTCTGATTACATGATAAAAGCTTGCAAGTAAATTATTAAAGTTGAAATTTCAAATTAAACAAATTTAGAAGATTCAGAAACTATTTTAATTAGAATATATAAAATTTGAAAATAACCCTAAATTAGTTGGAAGTAATTTTTGAACTCAATAATTATCTTAGAAATTATTTAAGCTTAAGAGTAATTCCTTTAAGTGTTAAATTTCATATTTATATGTATATTAGCATATCGAGGATCTCGAAACAAAGCAAGGAACCCCGAAGATCAGCGAAAATTAGGTGGATGTGACTTCCTTGCTCATTTGTATTATACGGATTTAAGATTCAAAGCATTTGATTGAATAGTTCGAGGTCATTAGAATTTTACTAAGAAATTGATTGAAATTGTTTGACTTCCTTGAATGATGTGTAATGTGTGATAAACTGTTTAATCTATGCATAATTAGTTATGACATGATCTTGCATTTAGATTCACTCAATTATGGCATGCATGACTAGGCAAATGTGTATCTAGATCCCATTGTTTATTTATGCACATTATCATGTGAACTTGTAAGTATAGTTTGGGTTATATGTTCTAGTGTAATTGTATGATGATTGATGTGATTGAGATCGTTTGTAAAACAAAAAAAGAATAAGTTGATGGTTTATTAAGAATCCATGTACCAGTGCAATTGACGAGCCGCAAGGCGGATCGTAAGTATTCTCACCCTGAGCTGCCTGCAACAGCTCGAAGTCTTTGGGAGACAGTACGAGTCTAGATAAGTACCCTTACTTGGACTGTAATACTGAGATATGATTGATTTTAGATGGTACCATCGGAGCCCTCTATGATTATGATTGGATTAGATCACAGGGAATACCGGGAGGCATCTCAACCCTCTTCCGATTTTGACTTCGACCAAAATTAAATGAATGTTTGAAACGCCTAATGTTTGAAAGTGTTTGTAATGTTTTGGATTGGGTTTGTATAATGCATCTGATGTGTAGGATCAATCCACTGAGATTTCGAGCTCACTCCCACTTTATTTTTTTAGGTGCACCTGGACGTAGAGTATGTTGATTTATGTCAGAAGACTCGCACTCTGATTTGACACCTCACGGGGAGGTTGTCCGGGATAGGTGATTTGGATGTCATATATTATGTATTTTACCAGATTGTTTTAATGTGATTACACTGGTTTAACTTTCGTTGTTTTTATTTCCAATAGCTTTCCTTATATAATGATTTTGGTTGTTTGACAGAACGAAATTTTCAAGTAGCCTCTTGATTTTCATTGGGCGACGATCCACACATGAGGTAATACATGAACGGAGGTCCGGTCGAAAATTGGGGTGTTACAAATATGGTATCAGAGCTCAGTATTATGATACATTGGGCTAGATTTGAGTTTACCGAATATGATTTTCAGTGGAATGGAGATTTTACTGAATTTGATTTTTACTGAAAATGAATTTTATTAGATTTGATTTCACAGAAAAATGAATTTCTTGGATATGACTTTGAAAAAGGGGTAGAATGGGTAGAAGTCTAGAGAAGAGTAAGTAATGCCAGCACATTTGAGTACTGTTATTGATATGACCTGAATAGAGATAGTGATCCCTGATAGTTAACCTTTTTTCAGAATAAAGGTCCCTGAAGGGCTAATCTGGTTAGATCTTCTTTCGCGGAAGTATGTACCGGAAGGTTAACCTTTATGTTGATTAAAGGTCCTAAAAGGTTTCATTATTATTCTAAAAGGACCCATGGTGACAGTACTCGAAATGGATGATATCACTGTAACTAATTGTGTAAAATTGGATAGAAATTGATGTTAGGTGGCTAGAAGTCAAGGAAAAGATTAGGGTGGCCAGTATAGCTTGTTCGGTTATGTGAAAGACTTGAGGAAATTTTAATTGGCTCTCAGGGAATGCTGCATAAAAGAAATGAATATACATCCATTAAAATTGCAAGATGATAAATAGAAACTGGCCAAAAGAAGGAAGTGTTTTATAAGTAAAATTAGAGTAGCGTAGTAGAAGTGTGATGAGTTTTGAGAAAAATAGACTGATTGTCAACATGAGTTAGCCTGACAAAATTTCGAGGACGAAATTTTTTTTAAGGGGGTAGATTGTAACACCCCATAACTTAGTGAGCATGTCACGTCGCGAGTAGACATAAAATAAATAAAATAATAAACTGATAATCGATATTAGTTGAATTAGCTAGAAAAAAAATTATGATATGATGAAATGTAGCATTGTAACATCTTATTGATGGGTGAAAGTAGTAATTGAGAATTTTTAATAAATTGATGGTTGAAACATATTCACACATATAATGGAAGAAGTAAAATAAAATGAATAAGGACTAATATCATTAATATATAAACTTATAACAAGATTTATAAATTAAAATGATTAGTATATATCAAGGAGATGTATATATATATATATGTCAAAGAGGTTAATATATACATATAAACTTATAAAAATAATATTAAATCAACATGATATGAAATTATAATAAGGTTTTAAGTGAATTAAATGGTTAGCATGCCTAGAAAAAAAAATCAGAATTTTGAGGAGCAACCAGAATTTTCTGGTTCTTATGCTGGCGGTGCTCCATTTCTAGAAGATGAGCAAGATAAAGGAAAGGAGAAACCCAAAGGAAGAAGCTAGAATCTAGAGAGAGAACCAGAATTCTCTTCTAGTTCGGCCGGAAGAAAAACAGAGAAAGAAATAGAGGAAAAGAAAGCTATTGGTTTTGCAGCTACTGCTACTCCGGGCTGCAAATGAAGAAGAACCGAGAAGAGGAAGAAAATAGAGGGAAGAGAGGAACAGAGCAACGATGCTCTGTTGCTGCTGCTGTTGCAGCAACCATGTTACACGAACGGAGGAAGGAAGAACGCAAGTAGGTGCTACTGAAATTTGAAGCGCAAATGAAGAAGCTGGTTGCTGCGGAGTGTGAAGAAGAACAGAGAACGGAAGAACAGGGGGTTGTAGCTGCTACAGCTGCTGCTGTTCCCTGCTGCCGAACGAAGAAGAGGTGTTGCGTTGAAAGTGAGCAACTGTTGTTGCTGCAAATCCGGTAAAGAAGCAGAGGGGCGTAGATTTCTGATGCGTTTTTGGGTTTGGAAATCTTGAACAGAACGAGATGAAGAACCAACAGCAAGTGTGTGTGCGCTGCTGGTAAGTTCAGACAATAGAAAATAGAAGGAGCACGATGGTTTCGTTTCAAATTCTGGCTTTCGGTCGTTGGAAAAGAGAAGTATATGGACGCTTGATAATCTGGTTCATGTTATCAAGAAAATGGAGGAACCAAGAGCAAGAAGGGGAAGAACGAAACCAGCCATAGCTGGTTGTCGTTGCTACGGCCGAACGAAGAGCAAGAAGAAAGGCATCAACTTATGGTGATTGGAGTTTGCAACAGCTGGGGTGCTATGGTTTTGGACGAGCAGCTGAACGAGAATAACAAAGAAATTGGGATTTGGGATTCTCGATTGCTAAGAACAGAGGAAAGCAAATTTTTGTGGGATTGTAGGAGTATTTCTGGATTTCGACCATCAAAACAGGGGCTGCTCTGTTGTTGCTGTCCGTGTGTGTGTTGAGTGGCTGAACGAGAGAAGTGCTGTCGTGAGGTGCGTGATGAGTGGAGTTTTAGTGTTCATGAGGTTGGTGTGTTCATGCTGCTGGTGTGTCATGAGGATGCTGGCCAAGCTAAATTGTGTTAAGAGGGGTTGAGGATGAGGAATTGAATGTAGTTACTGTTATCGTGAGTGGTCGTTGATGCACGAGGGAAGCAACGTGCAACAAAGGGAGATTCGTCATTAGGGTCGTTCGCTTGAAGAAGACGCGGTGAAGTATATTTTAAATTTTAAATTTTTAGATAATAAGATATTTATTTTGATAATTTTAGATGCAAACCAAAATGAAATTAAAAATTAGAAACAAGATACAGATTAAAATTAATTAAAACAAGTACAAAAATAATTTAGAAAATTTATTTAATGATTCAAATTAAATAAATTCAATATGAGACTATTTATTAACTATTGAACACGAGGATTGATTGAATTAATAAAAAATTTAAATTAATTAATCTTTTAAATTAGGATAAGTTTCAACTTAATAAATTAAATTAGTTAAAGACATAAAAAAATATAAACCTTAAGAGTTTAAAAGTCTTTTATAAGAAAATAATAAAATCTTAAGCCTTGAAACTAAACTTTTAACAGTTAGAAGTTTTATTTTGTTCGTAATTAAATTGATTATGATGTTAATAAATTATTTAAATTATAACGATTAAGTTATTATAACTCTGATTACATGATAAAAGCTTGCAAGTAAATTATTAAAGTTGAAATTTCAAATTAATGAAATTTAGCAGACTCAGAAACTATTTTAATTAGAATATATAAAATTTGAGAATAACCCTAAATTAGTTGGAAGTAATGTTTGAACTCAATAATTATCTTAGAAATTATTTAAGCTTAAGAGTAATTCCTTTAAGTGTTAAATTTCAGATTTATATGTATATTAGCGTATCGAGGATCTTGAAGGAAAGTAAGGAACCCCGAAGATCGACGAAAATCAGGTGGGCGTGACTTCCTTGCTCATTTGTATTACACAGATTTAAGATTCAAAACATTTGATTGAATAGTTCGAGGTCATTAGAATTTTACTAGGAAATTGATTGAAATTATTTGACTTCCTTGAATGATCTGTAATGTGTGATGAACTGTTTAATCCATGCATAATTAGTTATGACATGATCTTGCATTTAGATTCACTCAATTATTGCATGCATGACTAGGCAAATGTGTATCTAGATCCCATTGTTTATTTATGCACCTTATCATGTGAACTTGCAAGTATAGTTTGGGTTATATGTTCTAGTGTAATTGTATGATGATTGATGTGATTGAGATCGTTTGTAAAACAAAAAAAGAATAAGTCGATGGTTTATTTAGAATCCATGTACCGCTGCGATTGACGAGTCGCAAGGCGGATCGTAGGTATTCTCACCCTGAGCTGCCTACGACAGCTTGAAGTCTTTGGGAGACAGTACGAGTCTAGATAAGTACCCTCACTTGGACTGTGATACTGAGATATGATTGATTTTAGATGGTACCACCGGAGGCCTCTATGATTATGATTGGATTAGATCACAGGGAATACCGAGAGGCATCTCAACCCTATTCCGGTTTTGACTTCGACCAAAATTAAATGAATGTTTGAAACGCCTAATGTTTGAAAGTGTTTGTAATGTTTTGGATTGAGTTTGTATAATGCATCTGATGTGTAGGATCGATCCACTAAGCTTTCGAGCTCACTTCAACTTTATTTTTTCAGGTGCACCTAAACGTAGAGTATGTTGACTTACGTCAGAAGACTCGCACTCTGATTGGACACCTCACGGCGAGGTTGTCCGGGATAGGTGATTTGGAAGTCATATATTATGTATTTTATCAGATTGTTTTAATGTGATTACAGTAGTTTAACTTTGGTTGTTTTTATTTCCAATAGCTTTCCTTATGTAATAATTTTGGTTTAAACGAATAGTTTTAAAAGTATTCTGCTGCAGTGCATATGATTTATTCGAAAAAATTATTGTGACTTTCTATCTTGCACAGAATGACTTTATAGACATTGACTTGAGAACAAATGGTTATGAATTTGATTTTGAAGAAAGAGAGTTTGATAGAACGAAATTTTCAAGTAGCATCTTGATTTTCATTGGGCGACGATCCACACGTGAGGTAACACATGAACGAAGGTCCGGTCGAAAATTGGGGTGTTACAATATGGTTTTCAAACCTAAGTACTTGAGGGTTGTGTACCACTGGTGGGTCACTATGTGTAATGGGTTGATGTCGATATGTGCCACTAATGGGTTGATGCCGAGTGGGCCCTATTTACTTAGTTAAGAACATCAAGGGATTAAAGGCCCTTTTAGTATGAGACTCAACTTGAACAAATTGTTGTTTGAAATATCTAATGATTGCAAGTGTTTGAATTATGATTGTGTTATGAGTTTGGATATGAAAGATGGTTGTTAGAAAAGGAACCACTAGGTTATGTGCTCACTCCTTCCTTTCGTATTTTTCAGCAACATGAAATCCATGGAGCAGTTGAACATAGATAGTTTCTTAGAAAATTTCTACAATATTATTTTTTAGAGTTTTTAGGGCATGTCGCCCAAAGTTTTTATGTTTTTCTACTGAAAAACATTTGAAGTATTCCGTTGTAACTATTAGTTCTTTTTGAAGAGTTTGGTACTTTCAATTTCTATTATGAACAAAATAGTTTAAATTTCTTTATCTCTTTTAATTTGCCTTGATTTTATTGAAAAGTTTGTACTCTTGAATTTTGTACAAAGGCACGAGATATTGAAAAGAAAAGAACAAGTGTGTATCACTTGTAATGTAGCATGGGCCCGACCCGCCGTTTTGTTAAGTCCACTGTCAAGAGAACGGTGGCAATGTAGTGGCAATATACACATGGTGTCACTATGGATGTTCTTTTCATATGAATTGGGTCATATGATTTTTAGACCTAAGTACTTGAGGGTTGTGTACCACTGGTGGGTCACCCTATGTAACGGGTTGATGCCGAGTGGGCCCTATTTACTTAGTTAAGAACATCAAGGAATTAAATGCCCTTTTGGTCTGAGACTCGACTTGAACAAATTGTTGTTTGAAATGCCTAATGATTGCAAGTGTTTGAATTATGATTGTGTTATGAGTTTGAATATGAAAGATGATTGTTCGAAAAGAATCTACTAGGCTATGTGTTCACTCTTTCCTTTCTTATTTTTTAGGAACATGAAATCTATGGAGCAGTTGAACATAAATAGTTTCTTAGAAAATTTCTACAGTATTATTTTTTAGAGTTTTTAGGGCATGTTGCCCAAAGTTTTTATGTTTTTCTACTGAAAAGTATTTGAAGTATTCTGCTGTAACTATTAGTTCTTTTTGAAGAATTTGGTACTATCAATTTCTATTATGAATAAAATAGTTTGAATTTCTTTATCTCTTTTAATTTGCCTTGATTTTATTGAAAATTTTGTATTCTTGAATTTTATACAAAGGCACGAGATATTGAAAAGAAAAGAACAAGTGTGTGTCACTTATAATGTAGCACCAGTTCGACCCGCTATTTTGTTAAGTCCACTGTCAAGAGAAGGCAATGTACACTGCTTAAAAGATATGGGGGTTAGGGTGTTACAAGTGTCCCATACCACTCTACCCCTTCCACTTAGGCTTTCACTCATAACAGAGCCGCACCCAAACAATTTCGCGAATTGCTCGATAAATAAGGTTTCCTAGCCCACTATACTCAACCGTCGCATACCAGCGAGCATAAAGAAACCAGTTATGCCAGAGTTACTGATCATTCACCACACATGGTCTATCATTCTCCGAGTCCAGGCTTCCTCCATAACCCCGAATTCCTATGCATCCCATACTACATAGAAGCTGAAAATTATAGAAGCTTCCTGGTCTCGTGTCCTGGTTAAACAATTTTTTGTTTTCACACAAGTTTTAGCCTCTAGCATATGTCCTAGAGTTGTATGCTTTTGATCCACTGTTCCACCTATGGCTACAACCGTTTCTACCTAAGGTCTTTTCTCTGGACCTAGGGTTCAGTTCTAGTTGACTTACAACCTCTGTTCGGCCAAGATACCACCTTTGGCATATTTTTTGACTTCTAATCAATTCCTTACCCTAATTTCCAACCTTCCTATTTTTTTTAATAAAAAGTAAGGGTGTTTTTCAACTCAGACCACTCATGTGAACTTGTGGGACAAACTTCAGATCAGGTAGTGAGACCGAAGTCTGCTTAGCAACTGCGCTTTCTAGGGTAGGATAACCGACCTCCGTTTCAATGTTTAACTTTACTCAAGACAAGGCGCCTAAGCACTCAGGCTTGGCGCGTGGGTC
>JAJIYU010012976.1:0-14197 GCA_030144865.1 Tinospora cordifolia
TATGTGTTTGTATTTAAATATATACATATATGTGTTCAAATTTTGATTATTACGTCACTAAAATTTTCGGTATTACAATTATTACGTCACTAAAATTTCAGGTATTACATTCACCGATTTTTCGAAGATTTCGACGAAATTTGTAATTTTATAATTACAAGCAAACTTCGTTTCAATTGTCCAAATTACCTAATTAATTCGACTAATTTTGACAAACTTTGGCTAATTTTCATACCATGAACATCAAAGTTGGTGACAATTGTAATGTTCATGGTATAAAAATTAGATGAATTTTGTCGAAATTAGCCGAATTAATTAGGTAATTTGGACAATCAAAGTGAAGTTCACTTGTAATTATAAAATTAAAAATTTTTGTTGAAATCTTTGAAAAAATCGGCGAAGTTCTCTTAAAATCGAAGTTTTGAAGATTTTTGTGGAAAAAATGCATAAAAGTCGTAAGAAAGAGCATTTTTATGAAAGAATTTATGTAGTGCACAAAGATTCTTTTGTATAATTATAAAGATTATGCAAAAAATCATTTTCTATAAATGAAGAAGATTTAAGACGAGATATTAGTAATTGACGAGTGGCTATCCAAGATAAAGAAGCATGAGCTGTAGCCTGAAGAAAAGATGATAGAGAGAAGTGAAAAATAAGTTAAAAGCCTAAGAGAAGAACGATAAATGAAAATTAAGGTTTATATTAGAGTTTGACAATAAATTTCTTTTTTTTCCTAATAGTTTTAAGTTAATATGCGTGATGTGCATTAAGCATTATTAATGTTAACATATATATATATATTTGAAACCATCATATGCATATATATATATATGTGTGTGTGTGTGTGTGTATTTATTATGTTTGTTTTCGACATTTTTAATAAAAATTGTGTATATTTTAACATTTATATAATTTTTTTTTTATTTTTCTATGATGTTAAATTTTTACAAAAATTATTTCGAATTTCTCAAACTCTTCGAATTAATTCAAATTTTCGAATGTCGAAATTTGGGGCAAAGTCGAATTTTCGTTCCTTGGTAATGTTTTTGCCTTTGACAACAATGTTACTTCCTTAAAGAGTGTTGATGGAAACTTCAGACGGTGGCGAAAACTTACCATATCCATTGACATAGTTCACCTTGTTCTTCTTTAAGAGCCCCTCAATTTCTCTAGTGAGATTGGAAACTGCTTTATCTTTGTGAGCCAACATGGCAGGAAGATCAATCTCCAAATTTTCAAACTGAACTCCATGATTGGCAAATGCATGCTTAGCTTCGTGGTGCATGTGGATGGAAGAAGAAGTGCATTAGAAGGTATACATCCAACATTGAGGTCCGAGAGTCTCACGTTTCTCGACACAAGTCGTCTTGAGACCTAATTGAGCCGCTTTAATGGAGACAACATAACCACCAAGTCCGCCTCCGATAATGACCACATCATTCTCTTCAAAACTTGACGAAGAGAAGCATTTGTAAAACGGAGATAATGATACATAAAGTCTCAATCCATCAGATGATTTGCAGAGGTTTCTCGAAGTTAGAAGAGCCTTTCTTATACCAAAACTCGCCATTGCCATGGCTTCTGATTCTAGAAAGCTTCAACATAAATATATAAAAACAAATTTATCTACCAAAACTTGCCCTCCTTTTTTATTTTTGTTATAATTAAAGATAAAAACAAATTTATAACTAAAGATTAATGTGTCAAAAAATAATAAATATTATTTTACAAGTACTAATCTTACTATTGATTTTTTATTTTTTTATGTTTCACATTTTATGTAATATGTAATATATAAGATTATACATATATATATATATATATATATATAGGCCTCATGTCATTATTCTTGGTTAGGCTTTGACCTAGGTTACTGTTCATTTTACTACCTTTTTTCTCTCACATGCACAAAGCAAAGCAATATTTGGTGAAGTAGATAAAATGGTTTCATTGTAAGCCAAGGGTCTTGGTTTTAGATTTAGAAACAATCACTTAGTAGTATGGAGTTAAGATCAAAGATGCATGCATCTTCTCTTCTCACTAACAAGAGGCTCATGCAATGGTTTTGTTTTGTTTTTTTGTTTTTTGTTTTTTTTTTTTATATTTAATTTAGATATATAGCTTTTTGACTTGTTGAGTATTTCACATTAAATGTCTTTGTACTTTTTTAATCTAAATATAAAAAATAAGTTGTTTAAGCTGCAATTTGTATAAAAATGTCTATAATTTGATCTTTAATGTTATATAATTAGAGCCTTGCATGTGGCTTGGCAGTTTAGAATTTAGGACCTGGGTAATATGGCCTTGCTTAGAAAATGTATATAGGGTCTCCTTTTTGGTGAGAATCCTTGTGGGTCAAGTTTATTAGACTTCACATGGGTGCAAGCAAATACAAGAGATGCTAGTTTGGTGATCTAACTAACCTATTGAAGTTCATGGTATTAGTGTTGTGTATATGGTAATATAGTGGTGGGCAATATGCCTTAAGTAGGCGGGTAGGGCATAGGCAGGACTTAAACAATATGTAATAATTTATTTAGAGGTTCTTGAAATATTTATTTCTTTATTAATTGGTCCTCTTATATGGTGCATTAATACAAAAATACATTCATATATTTGTACATATGTACATATTCACACACATATGCACCGCATGTTGGATGCAACAAAGCATCCAAATGTTCTCACAAAGTGACAACTCTTTGTGTTTGGTACGTTGTTGACCTTGTACTTACGGCTTTGGTTAATTGTTTTGTCATTAATGAAGACAATTTCTTTTGCCCTAACTCTTGTTTGTGAGCGAGCACAAGTTCAAGATTTGTGTCCTTTGTGGCTTCTATCTTGCTGTTCCAAGAGACATATTTTGTTTTAACCCTTGCCAAACTACATTATTAAAACGGAAGGGGGAATCTTGTTCTCAGGGCTACTGGGGAGCATGCTCTTTAGAATAGCTAGTAGCTATAGCTAGTTTGAGTTCTATTCTGAATTTTATGACTCAAATGCTCTAGCTGTAGGATAGGGCTTCAGCCATAACAGAAAGCGGAAGGGGTCGGTTCCAATTCTTTGGTTGTGAACTCTCCCAGAGGAATGAAGAAGAGGGGCCTCTCCAAAGTAGGATCAGGAGATGAGGTATTCATAGTTATTATATTTCAATTTTAATGTATAAAATCATAAACCATAAATTAATTATTTGATGATTTACAAATAATTAAATATATTTAAATCCAATGTTCTCCAGGCTTGAAGATAACCTCTAGGACATTTTTCCTTGTTTAGTCGAGCGTAGCCTAGGTGATAAAATATTTATTTATAGGTCCTAGATAATCAGTTAATTATTTATAACAATCCAACATATGTGGACATAATGAGTCCAATAAGCTCCTTTTCATTGAATGCAAGTTCACTAGACGCATATGGGATAGGTGGAAAGTAAGGGTACGATGGGGACTTTTCCAAATATATCCAATCTTAGGAGTTCCTTATAGGAAGGATTGAACTTAGGAAAGTTGAGGAATTGTTGGTGGTGGTGGTGTTTGCGTTTATTTGGTTGATATGGAAGTAGAGGAACAAATGACATTTTGGGAACAAAGAGAAAGGAGCTTGGGGTTGACTGTGTACTTTCTTTTTTTTAAATGTCTTTTTTTTTTTTTTTTGTAATTGTCTTTTTTGGCTTCTCTTATTGAAAAAGTTTAACAGTTTAGATTGGAGCAGTATCTAAGTTTTAGGATAATTGGATATTATTGCTTAGTTCTTCTCAGTTTTCCTATTAACAGTCTCTTGGGGCAAATATTCTATTCTTGTTGACTAAAATTCTGAATTTGTAGTGTTCTTGATACGACTTATTGTTAATTTTCAGATTGACAACTGGGAACGAAGTTGATGTGATAAATGATGACAGAATGCTTGTTCCTAGGGTACCAGCAGGAGTTTCAGGAACTGCTCTAGCTGCTTCCCTTTTGCGCGATGGTTGGAGTGTAAGCCATTCATTGCTTATTTTATGATTTCATGATCTTACCATCATTTTAATATATCTGACTTTTTAACTTCATTCTTAATGTATATATATGTATATATTGTTTTTTAGCTTGCTAAAATGTATGAAAAATATCAAGAGACTGTTGATGCATTGCGGCATGAACGCTTGGGTCGAAAGCAATCCCAAGCAATTTTGGAACGGGTATTGTTTATTTTCTTTGTTAATTTTCTCTTTCTATATTGCTCTTTCTAATACAGTGTCTTCAAGAACATGAGTGTTATTGGTTATGTGGCTCCATCCTTTCTCTCAATCAATTTTCTGTTCTAGTATTGTTGATCTGTGCTCACTTTTAGCTCATTTTACAATTGCATCAAAAACTTTTGGCATATTGTGATGCTCTAGTTGCATAATATATTTTTCATCCTTGGACTGTTGGTGGCAAAACTCAAAGAGAGAAATGGTATATGTAGCAGTGGCCATGTTCACTGTTTGGGCCACAAAGTTTTCATTAGACGTGTTTGCTTATTTTTCTACTCAGCTGATTGGAGGACTTTGTTTTTTAACGATCTTCTAAGGAAAAAAAGTAAAAAAAAAACAACCTTTAGTTGTTTTTTTAATAAAAGATTTCTCTTAGCAGGAGATTTTCTCATCTTTTATTCTTTGTAGAATTATATACGTGTCACAATTATTGAATCTTGCCAAAATTAAGCTGGTGCAATTGGTTGAAAGTGGCTTTAGAGCCCAAAGGTCTTAGTTCAACTCTCACCTCTTTGAGAGTGCAGTTTGGTGTTTAAGCTGGTTATATGACTAGTAACTAAGATTGTATATTTGTATTTTGTCAAAGGAAAAAGAAAATACTAAGGTTCTATCTCTATCAAAAGTTTGACATTTTTTCCCCCCAAACTTCAATAACTTTATAGTTATATCTTCAGTTGGGAAACCTAATCCAACATAGAGACATTTTTTAGAAGTTTGGCATCTATCTTAGAGAAGTATACATGTTTGAAAGAGCATGCTTCCCTTAGGATATGATGTAACAAGTGCATTACATTGAAAAATAGATTGAGTGAAAGTAAGTTTCATAATTACAATTTTGCTTCAAGCACAATATTGGCGCAACAATCTGTATATGATTTCTATTTGTAACTCATGTAGGTTAATTAATTATGTATAAACTGCATACTATTTAATTTCTTAAGGCATAACTAGAGTTTTTAAGCACGTCAACAATAATCTGTTTGCCGATGATACCTTACTTTTTGCTGAAGGGGAAGGGGAAAATGTAGAACACATGTTTAAAATAATTTTGTGTTTTTGTTGGATATTGGGATTACAAGTTAATATGGCTAAAACTTGTGTTGTTGGAATAGCCACATCGGAAGAATGGTTGGCAGGGGTTGCTCAAAGAATGGATTGTGAACATGTGGGATGGCTACTGAAGTATTTAGGAATGCCCTTAGGAGGGAGATCAAGATCTTTGAGTTTTTGGGAACCGGTGGTTAGTAAGGTGGCGAAGAGGTTGGAGGTATGGAAGAAGATGTTTCTTTTGAAGGACGGGAGGCTCACACCGATAAAATCAGTCTTATATGCCATGCCAACTTATTTTTTTTCTATCTTTAAGATTCCCAAGAAAGTTGCTACCAAGATAGAGAAGTTGATGCAAGATTTTCTATGGGGGTGGGAGGATGTCGAAGAAGGCCATGCTGTGCATTTAGTGGGGTGGGATCAAGTCTAGAGGAGGAAAGATCTAGGAGGGCTAGGGATTGGAAACGTGTTGACAAGAAATAAAGCATTAGTGGGAAAATGGTTGTGGAGGTTTTTGGGGAGAAGGATAAGCTGTGGGGAAGAGTGATCAAAAGCCGACATGGTTTGACTATTAATGGGCAGGATGTTGGTATTCAGAGGGGTGCTACCTATAGAAGTCCATGGAAGTTCATTCATTCCCTACACCAGTATTATGATCCCTTTGTTCGACTGAGGCTAGGAAGAGGAGATACCATCCGCTTCTAGGAGGACGTGTGATGGGGGAGTGAGGCATTCTTTGTCTTGTTCCCTAGATTGTACAGATAGTACATAGGGTGAAATTGCCCAATTTCCTCTTGTATGGAGGTTGGCCTAGATTCGGCACCGATTTGATGGAATTTGCATTTGCCTCCTTCCGAAGGCTCAAGGCGTGAAGAAGAGGAGACTATCATTCGGTCTTTGGTTAGGGAGTGTTCCTATTAGGATGAGGACAAGATTGTGTGGCTAATGGACAGTTCTGGGGTTTTTTTTTTTTTTTTTTCAAAATCCATCTTTTGATCTTTACTTGAGGATCTAGCAAGTTCCCCCTTCCCTTTATTGGGGGCAATCTGCAAAGCTCCGATTCCATCTAAAGTAAAGTTTCTAGCTTGGAAAGTATTCAAGGGAAAGGTCAACATGAGGGACATGATTCAAAAGATTTCTGAGCTACTACTTCTCTCCTCACTGTTGTTTGCTGTGTAGACAACGTGGGGAGTGTGTGGATCATTTGTTTTTGGGATGTACATGTGATGCTTATGTGTGGAAAAGGTGGAGAAGTCAATTCCCTATCTTTCCGGAGCACTTTGCTCTAGATCCTTCGTGTGTTGTATGTTCTTGATGGGAGGAAGCAGATAAGTGTTGGAGAGGCCACTAGGTGGTGGCTTGCCTAGCAGTGGTGTGGAGTGTACAGAAAGTGAGAAATGTGAGGATTTTTTAAGATAAATATTGTTGTTCTAGTGAATTGTGGGTGGAATCTCAGACTTTTGCCTCTTTCTGGATTTGTAATAGTCTTCTTTCCTTGGGGTACTTTATGTCTGATTGGCTTAGAGGATGGGAAAATGTTTTGTAATGTTTCTTGTACCTAGGGTGGCATTTTGGTTGTGGGAAATATTGTAATGTTTCTTGTGTGATTAGTGAGGTTTCCCTTGCTTGTATTGATTTTCCCTCAATAATGCATTAAATTTGTTTCTTAAAAAAAAAAAAAAACTGGAATTATTTATTTATCTTAAAATCAATATCTTGTATTATTTATCTTATGATCAATAGTTTTTAAGTATGTCAAAATATATGTGTCGATTAGGCATGTCGTATTGCTTGGGGTACATCACAATATATGTGTTAATTGGGCATTGCCTTGCTAGGCAAGTCATATTGCCTTGGTGTCGCCTGAACTCCATAGCCTAATTGTCGATGTTTGTTTTATACCATGTTTAGGTTTTTAAAAAAGTAATATAATAATGGAAATCACTTGAATTCTTAACACAAACTCAACTCTTTCCAATTATATGGGGCTAGCTGCATGAATTTACTTCCTCACTCTCCATTATCCTGGGTTTTGTAATAATTTAGATTGCAAGTAATTATATTACTCTATTTTTACTCTATTCATTGTATCCTGGGTTTAATTAACTGTATTCATTGTAATGTGCAGTTTAGCGTTATTGTGACTTATAATTTATTAATTGGTCACACATTCTCAATTAACACAACTGTTTGTCTTTGTGGTACTGGTATGTGTTTCAACATCTCAATTGGTTGTTCAATCTTATTTCTAATTAGGCTATTGTCACTGCTACCATTTCTCTTGTATGTTTGTTTCTGATGTTAATGTTTAATGTTTTATGACAGATTCGTTGTATTATTTGTTTTTCTTTCTTGTCAAACGTTTTATTCTGTAAAGCTTGGTTGCCATAACATAGAACTTTCCTTTGACTGTCTTCACTTGTGTATTTGCCAAAGGTTTTCGTATATTGAGAGCAAGGGTAGATAATTAAGCGTGGAGCCTAAACACTGAATTATTGAGTCTAATTTCTTATTACGATTTTTTTAATTGTAGGTTTTATTTGAAATAGAGGAAAAAGCTGAAGCAATTTTGGATGAACGAGGTATGCGATATTGCATGTCTTCTTGTTTCCTTCTGGAGTGACATTGTTTGACATTGACAATACATGTTACTTATTGTTTCCTTTTGCTCACGCACATCCACATGCTTCCAGCTCAAATGCAACGCAGAGTTATAGATTGGACTAGTCGCTTGAGGATTATATGTTTGTTTTTGTCTTAAGTTAGAGTTTTGTGTATATTATTTTGCTTCTTCCTTTATTGATTCTGTATTTTCTACTTATTACATCAGAAATTGAACATCAATCTTGTATACTTATTATTTTTCAGAAATAACTTCTAACAAAAGTTGAAGTTAATATTAATTTCGTTTTTTACTAATATGCTTGAAAAGTAAAATAAAAGGTTTTTTTTTTGTTTTTTGAGTTTTACTAATTACCCCAGTATGTTACCAAAGTCAGTTGGAGTTTTTGTAATAATAATTTGGTTACATTGAATTCGTAATTTGATCAGTAAAAAACCCAAAAAAAGTTCACGAAAATTCAGAGATTTATGTTGAGTTTTCATTCGATGTTAGACGTAAGTTGGAAGCACCTAAGATGGTTAGAAATGCATATAGCAAACCATTAAATGTTTTTGTTAGGAAGTGTGATGTATTCACATTTAGCTTTGTGGTGGAGGAGGACAAAGGTCTCGAATAAATTATATGGGCAGATCAACAGAGATGATGGTGATGGATATATAACTACCTTAGATGGAGTGGAAATGAGGAAAGTGAATTTATGCAGTTGACTTCATGTTGGGTTTTTCTGAAAAGAACTAAGAAAGGCTTTGAGTTGACTTCATTTAATTGGAACTTAAGAAAGGCTTTGACTTGAGTGGAATTGTATTATGTTTTGCATACTCAAGAATCGTATCAACAATTTAATAAATATTCTAAAATCACTTCACATCAAGAAGTTGAATAATGCTGGTTTTTAATATGTTGACCGGTGATCTCTAATGTGTAATTGGTAGATCTAGAGAGTGGAGTCTTATAAATGTTTAGCTAGAGAAACCTTTTGGCTACCGAAGGTTTAATCATCATGTAATAGTTCTTTTCCGGATAGGCTTTGTATGCTTAGTCATGCAAAAATGAACAAAAGTGATATTTCATGATTGCCATATTATCATAGCTCCAACTCTAAGCTAGTGGCTACCAGGGCATTCTTCCTGTCTGCCCAACGTGTTTTTTTGTGATCATAGAAGGATTTAAGATCTTGATATCTGGTAATCTTGTCTATGACGGATACTTGCTTTTTAGAAGTACTATATGGAAGTAAAATTGTTTATGATCATGCTTGTCATATGTTATATTACTAAGTTCCTCTCATTGTTTAACTTGCACATCACAATCTTGGTTGTCTTTCTCTTGCAATCCCCTCCTCCAAATTTCTCTCCCGGCCTCTCTTTTTTCTCTCTTTTGCAGTATATATTTTTTAAAATATCTTGGTCAATGCTAATTACTAGAGGGATTTTTACTCAGCGGAGCATGAAAAGATGATGGAGGCATACTCTCTGATGAATCAGAAATTGCAGCAGTCTGTTTCTGAGCAGACAGCCTTAGAAAGAACTGTGCAGGAATTTCAGGTGCAAAATCTTGGCATTATTTGTTTGTGTGATTTATACTCTATTAGATGATGATGTTAACTGTTTTCTTTCTCAGGCCAACCTAAGAAAGCAGGAGCGGGAATGTGATACTGCACAGAAAGAGATTCTTGACCTCCAGAAACAGGTGAAAGGACATGTCATTATCATTGGTGAACTTTGCATCTTCCTTTCAAGCTTTGGTTTTCTTCTCAGATACGCTTCACCTGCACATCCCCTTCCTATGTTTTAAGCTGTAATGTTGCATTGAATGAGGCTGAAATTGATGTTTAACTAAGCCCCATATATATATATATATTTTTTGAAACAGAAACTTGATTATATTAATAAAAAAGAGTTACATCCGGATGAGGTATCCGGTACATTACCTAAGCCCCATATTTATCAGACCCAGTCAAATCGCCCTTTGTCTTTTCAAACCTGCCGAACCTTAGTAGTGATGTTTTTGGAGTCCATTCCTAAGGTTTTAATTATTTCTATTTTCTATATGGCTTCTAGTTGATTTTCAGATTAAATAACTTTTAATCTTTTAGCCATAATGGGAAGCATATAGAAGTATCCGAAATTGAGTTCTATTGGGATTTGTAATTCACTATGACATTATAGATAGTTTAGGGAAGTAATTTTTAAGTGTTCTCAAAGGTGTTTAAGTTATTTCAGTAGAGTTATTTTCAAGACCTGAACAAGGATATTTAGTTATAAAAGCTCTATCTTCCTACTGTAATTTTCTTGCTAGTGGCTGCATGAATTATATTGAATCCATTGATTATTATAATTGTTATGCTAATATGTGACATAGTTATGGTGTTTGCTGATTATTGTTCCTGGTCATTCATGTTTTAAGCAAGAATAGATTGTGATAAAGAATCCATTGCTTTCAGGTGACTGTTCTTCTTAAGGAATGTCGTGATATTCAACTACGTTACGGTGCAATCCATGAAGTTGATCATGGTGAAAGAGCTACTATTATGGATGTGGGGATGAGTTATGAATTTGACCCTGAAAAAGCTATTTCCGAGCATTTGGTGAGGGATAATTTTTTCATAAGTTTCTTTAATCATGATCTTGTCTGTAGAATGTAAAAACTATAAATCCTTAATCATTTCTTGTATGAACTATTGATATAGTTGACATTCAAGGACATAAATGGATTAGTTGAGCAGAATGTAAAGCTCCGAAGTCTTGTGCGCAGTCTCTCTGATGAGAATGAGAAAAGAGATGCAGAAATAAGGGTAACTTAGGATTTGATTGTATTATCAACTTGTGTTTATTAATGGTTATCAACCGTCTTAATTGAGTTGATGTTGTGACTCTTAGGAACAATATGAATTTGAGCTCCAGAAGCAAAATGATGAGGCTGCTTCCAAGGTTGCTGCTGTGTTGAGTAGAGCAGAGGAACAAGCATCCATGATAGAATCACTTCACAGCTCTGTAATTTTTTTCCTTTGAAGCCAGAGCTTTTTGGCATTGAAATATTGTTTGTTTATTTAGCATCTTTATGTCTTTAAACATATTTAACTTTCTTTTATTTATATAAAGTCTATCGCCATTTTGCTTTGTTATCACTAGGTTGCAATGTACAAGAGACTATATGAAGAAGAACTCAAGCTTCATGCATCACATTCACATTCTGCTGAAGCTGTTCCTGGTATGGTTGCGTCTTGTGCTTTATGCTCTCATAGATGTTTGTTACTGTTATTGTGGTTAGAATAATTTTGCAATTTTCTTCATAAGCTCATAAATGGGGGCTTTCTTTTGCATGAAAGACACTTAAATATGGGATCATTGTCAAGTCCAAATCTCAGAAGAAGGTGGCTTAGATGCAGAGTGACACTTAGCTTGTGTTATTTAGGATATATCATTAGAAATAGGTAAAGTGACCACTCATGTTTTCAAGGTTGATTAGAATATGTGCTTTCTAGAATTTTGATGTACAGGCATGCCCCAGTATTTCAAGTGCTTTTGGCCAATGGGGCACCCAACTAACAAATCCACATTACCTAGATCATCTCTTCTCAAGTAAATGTTGGACAATTTAACTCTTCTCTCAATTGAGTGTTCAAACTTAAGGCTTTACAATTGGCTCTTACAATCATTAAGGTGTTGACAAAGTTGATTGGCTTGGACAGAGTGATCATTTGGTTGTGGTTTGCTTCTCGGTGTTGTGCTGCATTTGGATGGAAAGGAACCTAATAGTGTTTTAGGAAATTACCTCTCCTCCAGTGGTGGTGTGAAAAAAAAATCCCACATTTTAGCATCTGTTTGGGTTAGTAATAGTTTTCTATCTAAAGGGATGCTATGGCGGAGTGTTGAGAGGGTGAGACAAGTTTTTATGGTTATAGGCCGTACAAAAGAATAGTCAACTCTCAGTATTGTGACAAATATGGCGATATCAATCTATACAATTGATTTCTTGTTTTCTTTTTCAGAATTAGAAAGATGTAGTCATCATTGTCAAGGAGCAAATAATCATTGGAAAATTATGAGTGATAGACCTGAATGTTCTTATTCCCTACTGCAAATCTTGGGGTCAAAGTGTTCTCATGGGCCTTTTCCATCAGCTTATCAGCAGTTTCAACCTCATTTGCAAACATAAAATAGTAATTGGTTGTTTAAATCAATCATACCTCTACATCTACAAATTTTGTCCCTTGGTTGACCATTGATAAAGATTGATTAAATTGCATTCTGAAACAATGCTTCTTCATATCTTTTATGTAATTCCAAAGAATTTTTTCATCAAAACATAATCCATGAACCGCCTTTGCTTTCTCAACAACTCCTGCATTAGGCGTCCTCTTTCCGCCATGACTTCATTTGGAGAACTCATGTTATGTTTAAAGCCAAGTTTTTGGTTCGATGTCACGCGTGATAGGATAAATCATCCTTTCTTGGGTTGCTTCTCTTTTCCTTTGTGGAAAAAATGGGATGACTGTTAGCATCAGGGTGGGGCATTTTTCTGTTCCAATCTATGGGTCTTCCTCGATCTTTCCCTTTTTCCTAGACATTATAGGGACTACTGAAGGGTGGTGCAGTTTGCTTTTGGACCACTTGAAAATAGCTTAGTTTTTGGATTTTGAAGATGAAAAAATGTTAGGTCTCCATAGGGATGTTCATTCTTTTTAGCCTCTTCCTGGTTTGCGATTGTAATTTGTGTCAAAAGGATTTTCCTTGGAGATTGGTTGAGATGGTAGGGTCCTATTTTGGAAAGTTTGATTCCTAGTTTGGGGGTTCCCTGTTTGTATTTTTTGTACATTGCAATACTTACACTCAATATAATGCAAATTTGTTTATCATTAAAAAAAAGATCCATGAAATCCTATATGTAAGAGTTCATAGGGCTTTGCCCAATCAATTTTCAACACTTACCCTCCTTTATGTATATGTACTCGTCAACCTTGTTTTTAGTAAGGGTATTGTCAGTTATCTATTTGTCTTATCTGAACAAGTGTCATATTACTTTCATCGACAGTTTGTGCTGTGCCTATTTAAGACTCAAAGCCAAAGTTTAGCTATTATTTTGTACAGTCTTGCTAATGAAACTTCTTGTTTGTGTAGTTTCAGATCCTGGTAGGAGGGATATTATGCTTCTTCTCGAAGGTTCTCAGGTATTGAATACAACTGTAATGTATTTTAAATGTCACTGACAGCACTTCAGGATGTATTCAGAATTAATGTTATTGTTTCATTAAACACTTTCCACTGAGTTTTTTTGTTTTGTTTTTTTCCAGGAAGCTTCTAAAAGGGAACTCGAAAAGTCTGCTGAGCGTATTAAAAGCCTTGAAGAGCGATTAGATAAAGCTAGGTAAAATAGATGCAATTTTATTTGTTGACCTTGAACGAGCTTAATGCTGCTTTCACAATAGGCTGAACTGAATAACAGTTTTGCCCTTTGTGATGAGTGATAATATTTTTTGAAATATCTTTGTCATCTAGTTCCAAAACTGTGCCTTTGTGATTAATTATTGGTGTACATGCTAGCTTCCTGCTTTTACACTTTCATCTTAATTTTTTTCCAATTCTTTAAACTAATTTTACAGGTAATTAGATTGTTCAACAGTACTTATTGTTTCTTTGCCCCCAGGAGTGATATGATATCTCTGCGATTAGAGCGTGATAAGTTAGCAATGGAGTCAAGTTTTGCAAGAGAGAAGCTTGATGCCTTCCTCAAAGAATTTGAGCATCAGGTTGTTCTTTTTTTCTCTTTATCCAGATGGAGCTTTGTTTGCATATATCAGATTTTATATAAACAGTTATAAATGCAGACCTAGCACAAGCTTCATTTCATATCTGGGATATATTTATGTACAGTAGTCAATTAGACACGAACACAGGGAGGCACGTTTTTCAATGTGGCAGAGACATCTTAAGAAGTTTTATTGTGGTTAATGTGGCAGAGAGATGAAATGAATGGAGTTCTTGCAAGAAACATAGAGTTTTCACGGTTGATTGTTGAGTACCAACGAAAGCTTCGTGAAAGTTCTGATTCATTGCATGCTGCTGAAGAGGTTTCACGAAAATTGAACATTGAGGTAATTATTATCTACAGAAAAAGTCTCTACAATTTGTTCTTTTTTTTTTTTTTTTCTTGGGGGGGGGGGGGGGGGGGGGGGGGGGGGGGGGGTTTTATGTTGGATGCTCTTCCAACACAATGTTTGTTTGTTTTTTGTGCCCCATCAAGGGTGACTACAGCATTGAGAGAAATCAATGTGGATTTTCCAATGGGAAAGC
>JAJIYU010012977.1:0-14159 GCA_030144865.1 Tinospora cordifolia
TTTAATATTTTAAAAAATTTAAAATTTATTTATTTAAGAAATATTTTTTATATAAATTTAAATAATTATATATATAATTTAAATGCAAATAATAAGTATTTTTAATATATATATATATTTTATAAATAAAATATTTTAATTACTGTATTTAATAAATTGATGTGATTATAAGACTTGTACAATATAGTCTAATAAATTTGTAAATGAGAATCTAATAAGTTGATGATATACAAAATAAAGTTGATGATGTGGATGATATGACAAACTCTTTGCTTTTGAGACACCCCAAGCCGCATATTATAGTGTAGTATTGTCTTTTCTAAGTTTTTTAAAAAGAAAAAGGAAGAAAAAGATGAAAACAGTTTGAGAATTTTAAAAAAATATTTGGTAATTAAGCACAAAATTGAGGTCCACTTAATTTTAATTGACACATGAAGGAGGTCCACTTAATAGCTTTTTTAAAAAATTATAAATATTATTTTCTTAAATAATTTTTAAAAAAAAGATTTTTAAGATAATCTTTTATAAGTATTTAGTTCGAAATAAAAAATTTAATAAAAGTTTAATTAGTCTTCAAATTAGTGTATAACAATTTATAATGAGAAAATAAAAATTTTCCCACCCTTTAACTTTACAAATTTTGGCGATGGAATATGTGAATTAAAAAGGTAAAGTTTTTTCATATTTTACTAATTAAATATAAGAAAATATTTTTAATTTTAAAAAATTGCAATTATTTTAAGAAAATAAAAGTTAAAAAGGTAAAAGTCACGAGTCGTCAAAGATTTTGCGATGAGTTTTGTGTCTATCTTTCTTTTTAAAAAAATAAACGGTAAAAGGGGGTAAAACGCATTGCATCCACGTGGCGGATCTGTAGCAAAAGATATAACTTGAGATACAGCGGTAAATAAGAAAGCGGGTGCAGGGCTAAAATCGTCATTCGAAGAAATAATAACAGTCTCCGCGCGTATATTCCAAGGATGCCGCACCTCATCGAATTTCACCTCGCACGGCACTTAAAATTCGGTCCGTCTTCGACGGCGGACCACCTCTCTCTTTCTCTCTCTCGTTCCCCCTTATTCCCATTTTCCACACTTCACCATCTTGATCTTCTTCTTCTTCAGATCCGCCATGATCGAACCTTCAAATCCTCAATCACAATGCAACAACAACCACATCATCATCTTTCGTGTACAGTTTCAGATCCAAACGCCAATCATCTTCGCGTTGCTTCTTCATTGACGGAATTCCCCCAGATGCCGACCTTCAGATCCAATTCCGTTAATCGGCACCGTCGAACCTCCCCGTACTCCGCCACCGCCACTCCCGATCACAAGTATAGTACTAACAACAACAATAACAATAACAGCAACAATGGAGTCCGTGGGAGCCAGAGTCACCGGTACACCCGCAGCAGTAGTACCGGAGGCGGCGGGGATCATGGCCGTATGATGATTCAGCGGACGATGGATACGTTCTTGCGATTGCCGTCGATGCAAGAACGGCAAATGTTGGTTGGAGTTGGAGATCTTAATAGAGATGTGAAGATCAATGCTGGATTCTCGGGGATACTGCATAAATGGGTGAATTACGGGAAAGGATGGAGGCCGAGATGGTTTGTGTTGCAGGATGGTGTTTTGTCTTATTACAAGATCCATGGTCCTGATAAAATCTTGATCAATCATGAGACTGAGAAGGGATCGAAAGTCATTGGTGAAGAGTCGTTTCGTCGGATCTCGCGTCGGAACAACGGTCATTCGCAACTCCATCGTAAGCCTGTTGGTGAAGTTCATCTTAAGGTAGTTCTCTCCTTTTCCATTTTTTTTAAAGTTGTTCTTCGTCTGAATTTAAATTCCAATTCGGTAGTTTTTCCCCCCATTATCTTTTGTTTCTTTGGTTGCGCTCTTGATTTTTTGATGTGTTTAGGTTTCGTCAATTCGAGAGAGCAGATCGGATGATAAGAGATTCTCGATCTTTACTGGAACTAAGACCCTGCATTTGAGGGTGGAAGCGCGTGAAGATCGAGTGGCATGGATAGAGGCTTTGCAGTCAATGAAGGACATGTTTCCGCGGATTTCCAACTGTGAGCTCATGGCTCCTGTTGATAATTTTGTTGTGTCCACGGAGAAGTTGAGACTTCGATTGTTGGAAGAGGGAGTTAACGAGGCGGCCATCCAGGACAGTGAAGAAATCATGAAGAGCGAGTTTTCTATATTGCAGAATCAATTGGTGCTTCTTAAGCAGAAACAGTCTCTCCTTGTCGACACGTTGCGTCATCTAGAGGTATTTGTGTATTGTATTCATTAAATATGTCGTAAATCATGAAAAATCTTGTCTATCGCTACTCCAACATTGTCTTCAGACATCTTGCTCCTAAGGAGAGCATGCACCTTTGTTATCATGAATTTGAATTTGAGTTGGTATACCGAGCACCGTGAATGCTTCTTCTCAGGGAGTTTATCTTGAATTGTTTTATTATACCGCTACTGAAAGTCTTGGATATGGCTCATTCTGCAGTTTTTATTATTATTATCTAGATTTTTTATTATTCTGCTGTTGTGCTTTATAATTTATGTCTCAAGAGTGTACAATTTGCACAGACAATGTCAACCTCTTTTCAAATCTAATTCTGTTTCTGTACATCATACTCTATGAATTGTTCTCAATGAGATTGCCTCTTCTGTCTGCCTCTTCTGTACATCATGCTATATTGAAAATCACCCTTTTATATTTTATTTGTAGACAGAAAAAGTGGATTTGGAAAATACTCTTGTTGATGAGAGCCAAAGACAGTCAAAGGAGCCTGGGACTTCCCCAACATCAAGGGCAGACAAATTTAGTGGTATGATGCCATCATTCTTGATATACATTGTCTATTGACCATTCTTATGATGAATAAAATATTTTTACTAGATTGATATCAAAAGGAACCCTGTGAGAAAGTTTAGAATAAGTAGTCATGGTACGTATGCTGGTGGTTTTATTCTATTATTTGCTCATTCTTCCAAGTGAACCCAGAAAAAGTATCTTTAGTGACAAAAGTTGCATGCTAATTAACTTCTATAACATTCTTAATGTGTGCATGTTCAAATAAATTACACTTCCTTTTAACATAAAATTTTAAGGCATTGAACATGGTTTGTTCTGTTCTTGACACATTAGAGTTATTGTCAATAGAAATGAGCCTCTTGATGTACTAATGTATTGGGATGTTGTTTCTTGAGCTTAGGGCGGACTTGGCATTCGATCATGTTCATGATTTATTAACCTTGCATCCTTTGGCAATTCTCTTATCATGGTTGTATATTGAAATGGGTTTGCAAACTTAATGTGTGCTATATCATATTTGAGTTCCACGAGTGCAAAAACCAAAGAAAATACCACAACATATGTATCTAGGAATAGTGTATCTCGGGAATAAATCACTTCGAAGTGAATCCTCTCTAGATAATACATCCATTTAATTGAATTTTGGACCTATTCCGAATATACACATTGTGCTGAAGATTTGAAACGAAATTCATTTTTTCACATTGTTGCTAAACTATTGTTGATGTCTTAGGCGGTGTTTGTTAACCTTGTTTTCAACCTCAAAAGAGTACAAGTCAATGAAAATATTGTTTTTTTTAATATATATACATTTGAAATTTTCTCTACCTTTAACTGAAGTAAAGGCATGACCTCTATAACAATAAGCAAAATGGCTCATCAAGTTTGAGCTTAAGCTAATATTTAACTAATATTAATAATATAAATTCATTTTAATATAGAGATACCAAACAGGTCTTTTTAGCCTTTTCTTATGCTTAGATACATAATGAAGGTTCATTTTCTGTTTTAAAATTTTGGGAAAGGAAGGCATAAGAATTGAAAATTTGAGTTTGTGGATTCTCATATTGTATTTGTCTTGAATTTTTATGTATCTTTAGCTATGAAAATTTCTGGGCCTGCTATTTAATATGTTTTTAATGTTTATCTGCCATTTTGTGAAGTTTATCTGCCTTTAGTTATTCCTATGATATAACTGAGACAAACCCTTAAACCATCTTTTAAGGACCTAGACTTTGCTCATGGAGGACTTGGTAGAAACTAATTTTCCTTGTTCAGAAGTATTTTTGGCTATTGCTTTTGTTTCATCACAATGTCTAATAAAATAGCATTAGATGACCGAAATTTGAAAAAGGGTGTATCTAATGCACAAGGCTCTCGTCATTGCAAGAATTTGCAAGGCTAGGAGCCTATTGTCCATGTTAGAGAGTTTATGTCGAGGTCTGAATCAGGAACTTCTGAGTCACAATGTAGCAACCTTCTATTTTGCATTCTGAATGTAAAATATTAAAAAAGTTCATAGAAACTTTTGTTGGTAAGAAACTAATTTAAAGTAGGCTTTAGCCCTTTTAAGGCAGTTGGTAGTTGAATTCATTGATAAATTTGTGAAATTGTGGTTTCACATGCACTAAAAAAGCTTTAGAATTTTCTTCAACTAGTTAATATCCTTTTGAATAATCATACTTTAATTATATTTCTGTTTATTTTATTTTACTTTTTTAAGTGGACTTGTTTGCTAGCTTTTCTTTTTAATTATGTCAAAAGTAATTTTATTTTATTAATGTAGTGCATCAGTTGAGTAGCTTCATAAAGATTCTTAGTTTAAACACTATGCATTTTTTAACTCATCCTACTTATCTCATCTTTTTTCTATAAAATGTCTGCATGGCTGGGCTCTTCTTAGTTTTATCTGTTCGTAAATTCATTTCTATGTGTTCCAGATGCAAGTGGAAGTGAATCAGAAGATGAAAATGAAAGACATGATGCTGCAGAGGAAGAATCTGATGATGATGAAAACACCTTTTTTGATACAAGAGATTTTCTCTCATCTAGTTCTTTCAGAAGCAGTGGTTCAGACCTTCGGAGATCATCATTTGATTCTGATGATGGAGATAGTACAATAAGTTCTGAGAATGGCTTTGATGTTTCCATAAAAAATGTTGGAAGTAGCTATCCTTATGTTAGGCGGCGTAAGAAATTGCCTGACCCAATTGAGAAAGAGAAAGGAGTCAGTCTCTGGTCAATGATTAAAGACAATATTGGGAAAGACCTTACCAAAGTTTGTCTTCCTGTTTACTTTAATGAGCCTCTATCTTCCTTACAAAAATGTTTTGAAGATCTGGAATACTCCTATCTTCTCGATCGAGCATACGAATGGGGCAAAAGGGTAAGCTTGTAAGAACTAATTGGTGTTTCTTTTTTATTTTATTCAGTTTGTATAGTGAATTTCAGCCGGGGATCTATAGTTCTGAACTTTTTTTCATTTTGCTACTTTTGTTTTGTTGATGTTATTACTTATTTACAATTTTTTCCCTCTGTTTCGTTTGGTAATCCTCATAAATTACTGACAGTTTTATAAACATAATATGCCATGTTGTAACTTATATTTTCTACTAATATAATGGAGGTGAGGCACTTAGTCACAGGTTCTTTTCACTTTTAGATGTTGGCAAATTTATTCGATTGAATTATTCCATTCATGAAAATGTTTGTTGAACTGTTTGATTTTATTTGAATGTTAGTCAACTTATGCAGAAGCAGAATTTTCAGTTTTCAAGATATTGGATTGTAGCTAGGACCAAAAGCTGAATTTGAAAATAGCAATACAAATTAGAAATGGAGTAGTAGCTTGGACCAATGTGTAGTACATGATATGTCATGTATTAGTGTAAGTGCCACTAACTAAATTTTGGAGAACAGATTTTGGTCTTTTTATGAAAACCTTTTTTCAGGTCTTATTGATGATAAAAGAGTATTTTCACTTTTGAGAAATGTGAATAAAGCCCATCTTTCTATGTAACGATTCATTTTTTTTGAGCCTATTGGTCAATTAAATGTTAATTGTTCACATATTTGTTATGTTGGTCTCTCTTCATTTTTTTTTTCGGTCTCCAGTGATTTTGTTTCCTATTGGACGATTGTTCTGTCGCATGTCCATCATTTGTCTGGCCTATTGATATCATATTTAATACTGACTTTATTGACTAGCTGTTTAATCATTAATTTCATTATCTTACCTATCAATTAAATTAGTTGGCTGAAAATTGAAAGAAAGAGAGAATAAAAAGAGGAAGCAAAGATTAGAGTACTTTGAGATATTAGGATTATTCAGTGAGACACATGGTGGAACATTCTTTAGAGTCTCATGAACTTAAGGACCAAATATTTTCAGCCAACACATAGCAAGAATAAGGTTTAGTTGATCATACATACTATTTTTCTAATACACTGCCTGTAAATAATTAATTTTCGTTAATCCCTCTTGTATTATCCTAAAATTAGTTCAGTTTCTTTGATCTACACTTTTTTTTTACAGACTTTTGCTGCATTTTTATGTTTTTGTAGGGTAATAGCCTTATGAGGATTCTTAATGTAGCAGCTTTTGCTGTATCTGGATATGCTTCAACTGATGGAAGACATTGCAAGCCATTTAATCCACTTTTGGGGGAGACGTACGAGGCTGACTTTCCAGATAAAGGCCTTCGGTTTTTCTCTGAGAAGGTTTCATCTATAAGCAATATACTTGTTTAGAAGTTATTGGTACAGCTTATTGTTATCTGAACCTTGCATGGATGTTAGTTTTCATATGGCAACTCCATGTTGTCTTTCAATTTCTGAACTATATTCACATGCATTTTCAGTTTGTTCAGATTTTCAATTTGCCTCTAGTATGTTTGCAGTTGAATAAATAATTTGAGCGTTGTTTGCCAGTGCATGCTAAGGGATTTTGTTTAATTTTAACATGTTAGGGATTAAAAGAGTTATCTAAACAACAGAAACCAAGAACTGAAGAAACCCCAACGATTAATGCAATTATTTAAAAATGCAATGAACTCACATGTGGCCTCTTCGCACTTAACATTAGACTACAATCCCATCAAGATTCCATAAGACTTTGGACTGAAATGGAATAGAGAAAATCTAACATTAGAAAACAATCCACTTTCGATTCCAGAAAACTCGTAGATTAATTTGCTAGCACAAGAGGGATGAGAATTGAGATGCTCCTTATTCAAAGTATGGTAAAGAAGTGAACATTTGTGTGGTAAGGCTTCTATTTATATCAGAAATTCAGAAAAATGATGTTGGCCTCTTATTGGTCACAGAAGTATGTATTGATAGACCAGCACGTGCTGTCACTTAAGTTTGAAAAAAATATCCCAATCTTTGTACAAGTGGTAGTCCCTTCAATGACTGACTTGGAAACTAAAGATATTCTCACAAACCCCTTGGAAATTATCTGATCAACTTCTGATCAAGAAACGTGGGTGACGAAATGCCTAAAACATTCTAATCTGATTTAATAAGTACAGTGCATGAACTTGAATCACGTGGAAACAGTGGGACTGATATTTGATATGGGATGAAGTACTGGGTCCTAGCATATGGCACGTTATGAAGTGTGGTGAGTTAGTTTTAAGAAACAAGAGCTTATATAGAGATTGTGATGATTAAATTGCAGTAGATCTGTGTTTTATTTAGAAATTCAGAATAAGTTATTTGTTAATCATTAAATCTCATTTTCCTTTCTACAATTTCCTATTGTCATTTTTATTATAGAACTAATTCTATGTTAATTTTATTTTTGTTCTCCGATACAGGTTAGCCATCATCCAATGATTGTTGCATGCCATTGTGAAGGCAGAGGATGGAAATTCTGGGGAGATAGTAATCTGAAAAGCAAATTCTGGGGCCGTTCGATTCAGCTTGATCCCATTGGTGTTCTGACTCTTGAATTTGATGATGGAGAAGTTTTCCAATGGAATAAGGTATTTCCAAAAATGCTCAAAAAATCAATCTTTTTGTTCTCCAAGTATTGACTTGAGTATTGACTCTGCTTCCAGGTTACAACATCCATTTACAACCTTATCTTGGGAAAAATATATTGTGATCACTATGGAACAATGCAGATACAGGGAAATTGTGACTACTCATGCAAGCTTAAGTTTAAGGAGCAGTCTATCATAGATCGAAATCCTCATCAGGTGACTTATCAACCTAATATTGTAATTCATTTTACTCTGCATCTACGGCCATTTAGCCACTTCTCATTCACATTAAAATCATATTAAATTACCTGTATTTTGTCAACTACTTACTTTGTTTTAATTTTTATTTTTTCATTATTCACTTTGCAGAATAATGAAATTATTTTAGATAAGAAACAATTTATTAACTTAAAGGATAAGTTGTTGGCCTTGTGGTTGAAGCTTCTACCCATGTACAGGGTCCTCAGAAAGGGTTGGACCACTTTTGTGTCAATTGCAAGTGGTTGTTGACAAGTTGAAACATTTACATGATTCCGCAGTTAGTTGCCAATATGTAGATCTTGGTGATTGCTTCTGGTTGATGGCACTATTTTATGAATATTTGTATTGAAAAATTGTGGGAGGTTTACTTCTTGAGCTGCTCCTCTTGCCTAGGCTATGTACCCCATTCCTCCTATTGTGGTGAAAGGCTTGTTTTTTGGAGTTTTATGCCTACACTTAATTGAGGACTAAGCCTCAGTTTATATATCTCTTTCGGGTTTATTGTCGGGGCCAATATACCTTTGTTTCCGATTTTCTACCTATATTATGGATGGGAGGAAGTGGAAAATAAGAAAGCACGAGATTGAAGAATGACATGAAGGACAAAGGCTCAGAGTGGTCTGTTATCACTGAAGTCGTGGGCATGTGCATTTCTTTAGGTTTTATCATATCCATATTTTGTATTTATGTGTGTGCATCCATATTAAAAAAAAAATGTGGCCATCTTGCAGGTACAAGGTGTAGTTCAAGATAAAAATGGCAACACGGTTGCAACTCTGTTAGGAAAGTGGGATGAGAGTATGCATTTTGTCAATGGAGAACATTCTGGTAAAGTAAAAATTTCAGAATCATCATCCAATGCTCAATTACTCTGGAAAAGAAGCAAGCCATCCAACTACCCTACCAGATATAACTTCACACGCTTTGCGACCACACTAAATGAGCTTACCCCTGGCTTGAAGGTCGTTATCAACGATCTTTGAACTTGATTTCATTCCATATTCCTTTGTAACTAGTTGTTATCTTCTCATACAACATGAAACTAATACGAAAAGTTATTGCAGGAAATGTTGCCACCAACTGATTCAAGGCTCAGACCGGATCAGAGGCACTTAGAAAATGGGGAATACGAAATGGCGAATTCAGAAAAATTGAGACTTGAACAGAGGCAGCGACAGGTGAGATAGCATCCCTGGTATTGGAGCTGTCATTCATATCATACTATAAGAACATATAATGTTCCGAAGTTGCCTCTAACACAGACCATTTCTTTGGGATAAATAGCGAAAGAGTGGTAACTCAAAGTTTCGTATCTTCATTCTAGTTATGAAAACTTTTCCCCTTCCAAAATTGCAGGCACGTAAGATGCAGGAGAAAGGATGGAAACCACGTTGGTTTACCAAAGATAAAGAAAGTGATTCATACCGCTACATTGGTGGTTACTGGGAATCTAGAGAGGTTGGAAACTGGGAATCCTGTCCTGACATCTTTGGCCAAATCCCCACTGATCATACCCTTGACTGAACAAAAACAAAATACCCTTTTTTGGACTTTTTTCCCGCCTCTTTTTACCTCTCTCTCTCTCTCTCTCTCTCTCTCTCTCTCTCTCTCTCTCTCTCTCTCTCTCTCTTCTTTTTGGTTAGCCCATTCAAGTTCAATATTCATTTCAATTATTGGATTTGACCCACCACTTACAAGAAGGGGTGCGCTGCTCGCTATTCTCGGGCCAATTAAGATTCAGCTTTGTAAACAGAGGTAATCAATCAATAGATGTTCATGTTTGTCTAGCGTCAATAATAAATAGAAAAAAAAAGGACATTTTTTCCTGCTATTCATTTTCTCCTCTTTGTTTGTTCCATTTTTTCTTCTTTGTTTGTTCCATTTTATTTAATAATGCATTTTACGAGAGTAAATGTTAGTAGGCAGTAGTTCATAGTTAGCTTGGTCACCACGCCAGAGGTAGTACACCCCCGTTCCTGACTTCCTGACTTACTAATCCTTTTGTATCTTTATGAGACTGGCAAAAGTTGAATTTAAAGCCTCCTAGTTTAAAGTCGCCTTTTCATTAACCACATTAACTCTTCCTGTTTGAATTTAAAGTTGTAGTTCATAGTCGCCTTTTCATTAACTTTTCCTTTTATCTACAACAGTCATTTTGATATTTGTTTTCATGCTTGGACTTTCATTTTTGAATGTTATTGGAGGTTGAAATAGTTTTGCTTCGTTATTTTCTATAAATTAAAGTTGTTAATATTTATTGCCTTGTGCTAAAAAGTCATTGACAATGCTCAATTTTTCTTAAGCTATTTTGAAATACAAATATTTGAAGATGTAATGTATTTCATGCATATTTTAAAAATATCCAACGAAGGTGAGCGTTAATGCCTAAAAGTGGCATTGCCACCTTATGTATTTAAAGCATTTCAATATATATATATATATGATCATTTAGACGTTTTAGCCAGGGCTTTAGAATACGGATCGTTCAATATAACCTTGATATGAACGAGAAGTGGCTAAATAGTGGCAACTGCACAGCAAAATGAGTTACAATGTTGGGTTGATAATTTTCCTGACGGGGATTTCGATCTATGATGGACTGCACCTTAAACTTAAGCTCACATGAATAGTCACAATTTCCCTGTATCTGCATTGTACCGTAGTGATCACAATATATTTTTCACAATATAAGGTTGTGTAAATGGGTGTCGTAACTAGAAAGCAGAGTCGATCTTCGGTCAGTACTCAGATAACAAAAGACTGATCTTTTGATAATATTTGTAGGAGTAATGCCACATAACATTTAAATAATAAAAATTAAGCAACTATATAACTAATTTAATGTGCTCGTGCTAACCAATGTCTAATTTTCAGGATTTAGGGAAAAAAAAAAAGAAAAAAGAAAAACTCTTCATTTTATATGGACCTCTTAGGGATAAGAGCCATAATGCTAAAGAGAAAGCCAAAAAAATTGGTGTGTGATCTGCCTTATATTGAATGTCATCAGTTTAGGCACATAGATTGAATGATTTATTTAGATTTTTTGGTAAAAAAAATTATTTTGACTCAAAGTCGGAAGTATCTTACTCAAACTTTTAATTGAACTTCAATTTTGGTAGATAAGAATTTAACTCAATTAGATAATTTAGATTACAATGTCAACATTTTTTACGCACTCTACTGGGTCATTCCCCAATATTTTGATATGATCTTTCTCTCTAATATTTATATTAAGCTGCTGAACTTCTAACTTAAGCCAAAGAATTCTTACAGACAAAGAAGTCAATATGAAAAATCAATATAAAAAGATCATTATTATTCGACTCTGTATTCAGTCATTCTTGGATATTTTAATATAATTTATCCTTCCAATCCAAACACTCTTATGAATAGAGAAATTTATACGAAAAAATAAATATGAAAAGGTTATTCTTCCACATTCTACTTAGCCATTCTCTAATATTTTGATATGATCTACCCATTTGATTTTTAAACACTTTTATGAATAGAGACATCAATACAAAAAACTAACATAAAAAGTTATTATTCGACATTCTATGTAGCCATTCTCTAATACTTTAATATAATCTATGCATCTCATTTTATAAATTATAATAAGTTGAATTTCTAATGTAACTCAAACACTAGAATTGATTATCTATTAGGATTAGAAATTATACGTTTTAATACAGCCCAAACAATGGAATTCAACATTTATTAAAATTATAAATCCTATTTTTGAAAACCTACTAAGACTCGAATAATACATTTTAAATGTATAAAACGATATAAAATAATTAATGTATTTCAATATTGCCGATTTATTATATTAATATATCATGTTTTTTAACATCTTATCAAAGTTAGATTTTGGGGCTCATATTTTGCACCAAAATATCTATAAATAATTTTACACTTATTTATTTATTCATTTTTTTATCACTTGAACTGATTTTAGTACTTTTTTAATTAATTGTTCTTTTATTCATTTTTATGTGCAAAATATTATCTAAAACAACTTTATTTCTTTTAGCTTAAAAAAAAAAGTTTGCTCTACATTATTTATTTATTTTTGTGGTTTTGCATTACAATAAAAACGTATTTTAAACATCTTATTCAATAACTAGTCAACCCTTTAATTTTGGTACGAACATTAACAACCTGCAGTTGATTTTTTTTTAATGAAAATCCACGAAATTAATTTTTTTAAAGAAGAAAAAGGAAAGGAGCTAAACTATTTTAAATATTTTTAAAAAATGAGAGAGAAAAAGTTAAATGAGAAGGTGAGATTTATTGACAGCAACATAATCCATAGCTCTTTACATATTAAGAGAACTGGATTTTAAATAACAATTTGACAACATCATTTCATGACTAACAACTTTTTTTTTTCCGAATTTTAAATATAAATATATAAATATTAATTTAAAATAACAAAGTCTTATTCACTAATTAGTCCCGTCAACCCTTCTTAAACTATAAACTTTCTATTTTACTTTATTTTAATTTGACCCCACTATCTTTTATGTATACTAAAATTTTATTAAAATATCTCTCGGATGCCACCTAATATTTTTTTTAGGTGTTTTATGTTGGAAAAATATATATATATATTCTCAGCTTTACTTCTCATAAACTTGTACTTCTTATTAATATTATAATGAATATTAATGAGGTATATTTATAGACACCACTTCTAATATTTAATGACTTCTAAATTTATTAAATAATTTTAAGTTGAGTGAAGCTCAAACTATCTATTTTAACTCTACCCAAACCCTTAACTACAATGAAACTCTAATAAATAATTAAACTCGAATTTTAATAGATAATCTAGAATTTACATGTTTTCCCAGTACATATAATGTAAAATTATTATTATTATTGTAAGTTGACACTTTGGTGTGCATAAAACATTATTTATCTTTTTCTTTTCTTGTAAATACCTTCCTGAAAGACTTCTCCGTCACTAGACACAACGCTGGAGCTAAATTTGACGGAGGGGCCTGGGAATTTGCTTTATGGGTTAATATCTCCCCCAAAATTTCCATGCCCTGCCTTCACAAAATGGCATGAAGCGATCATTAATTGGACGATGGCTAACCTTCTAAGGCCTTTATCAATCTCTTACGTCCCTGCCAAAAGTAGATTGATCTTTGGTTATTTCCTATATTTTTTGGCACATTGAACTACAAAGTATAAGTTCATCATACAAACAGATTAGGCATTAAAGTAAAAAAGTCCAAATACTCTATGCCTTTGTACATCGTACCTCCTGATGAAAACTGCGCTTTTGCTCCTTTTGAAAGGAGCGTAGCCTTTTAATATGCCTCTATCACTACAAGTTGGAATGAGAAAAAAAGATTTAGGAGCAGCTTTGACACTTACTGACCACTAATAAAAACTCTAAAAGTATACGAATTTCGCTCAATTCAGACGAACGCTATCATATTATTGCGTATTTACTTGAGGTGTAATAAAACACAACTCAAAATTATTAACAAGTTAACAAATTTGGGTTTATAATTCTATCATGGCAACACATGAATAACATGATATAATTAAAACTAACCTAATATTTTGTATGATACCTTTTTACTATTTTATGTCATGTGTTAAAATCACAGCTTTACAATATTTTTTTATTTGATTTTTACCATGTCGTTGGTCAGTTATGGTTTTAAGTTTTTAATTATATATTTGTTGAATAGGTTAGAATTATTAATTAAATATTATTAAAATCGTTGCGAGTAGGTCTATGTAATTGGTGTTGACATAGATCATAGTTATCAATGTGACCATGATTATGAGTTTCGTGTGTTATATGGTACAAGAGCATCACTTGTACTCTATAAAAAATCTCTACAATTTTCTCTGCTAGCGTTTCATGTAATTATGTCCACAACCCCATATATATGTATAGACAACAAGAATTCAATCTTCATGATTGTGTTTGGATTGTGTTGGGAAAGGTAAACAAGATAATATTAGTTAACTAATGAATTTAGGAGATCTTAGGGAATAGTTATCCTAAAATAATAATTATCCAATTTAATCAATTAACTTTAACTAGTCTCCTAA
>JAJIYU010012978.1:0-14169 GCA_030144865.1 Tinospora cordifolia
AAAGGTACAAAGTTGGACAATTCCATCAACCCGACGTTGATGATCATGTGCCTCAGATTGCCCTGCTCAAGATCTTGATGGGATTGAATAATATAGGTTATTGTAGTTTATTTACTATTTTTATCCTCAATATCTCCTTCCAACACACCATTTCTAGCAATAAAAGCGATAATAATAATAATAATGAAAAAAAAACATTCAATCTCTTGATTTTTTTTTTTTGAGAAAGATTACACATAGATGAAAACACAAAAAATAACATTACAAACTGAGACAATACCAAAGTTGATATGATAACTTTAGCCTCTCTCAATGAAACAAGCCAAACAATTCTTCTTCTTCTTTTTCTTCTTCCATAAAGAGGGTTGCTGCTACTGATGAGACATACAGTCTCCAAGACCAAGATCTTGACTCATTGGAAAGAGATATTCCATGCGTCCACTTTCCAACATTTGAGGACCAATGCTGAGATCATTAGTTGCTTCACCAATAATATTAACATCGCATGATGATAATAAAGATGATGGCGGCGACGATTGCCCACTAGCCTATAACATCCCATGATCCAGCTCTTCCATATACTTGGATGAAAACCCTGCATTATTCGACATCAAATCTGATTCTAATAAAGACCCAGTATTATTTGAAGCATTAAGATCAGATACAAGAACATTATCAGGGTGACCAGGCACAGCGGTAGTAGAAGGATCAAAATCAATGGGATTTGAGTTTGAGTTGGAAGGTGGCCTTAAGCAACTCTGAGGAATTATGCTCCCCAAGTGCCCAGATCTTGAATCATTGGAGCAAAAGAACTTATTAATGTTTTTGTTGTCATACGGAGTAGACCATTTGATGAAACAACACCACACATATAAAAAATAAATGAAATGGGTGACAACAAAATACTAGTACTACTAACATTAGTAGTAGTATTAAAAGTGTTACTATTGGCATTATTGACAGAAAGTGAAAGAAAAGAGAGAAAAGTAAAATTTTGACTGTAAAAGAAATTGGTTCTGGCTTGGGAACCCCTCAGGGAGAGAGTTGCTTTGTCATAAGCAAGAGTAACTTCAAGGTCCGTAGCAAAAGTTCCAAGCCTGCATTTACCCTTAGTTGTACAAAGCTCTGCAACAGATCTTCCCCCAGGCCGCCTCCTTACACCAAGAAACCTTCCTGAATTCCTTCTACTAGACTCTGTGATGACCTTTTGATCACTAGAGCCACTAGTTTGAGCTGTAGTCATTGTAGGTTGGATTGGAGAAAGGTTCACTTGAGAAGACCCACCATTTTCTTGAATTTCATAGATATCAAAAATTTCTCTGAGCTTGATATTGTTGAAGGAAGTGGAAGAGCTTCGGAGCACATCGAGTCAGTAACTGGAACTTTCGGTTCTGCTAGAGAGACAGGGGATGAATCAGAAAGAGTAGATAGAGAGAATAAAGGATTCTTACCTTTAGGAGGCAATTCCGACTGGAATTGAGGCACCTGGGACTTTCGCTCGAAGAAACTCACAAGTGGAAGATCATCATCTGAAGAATCCGAGTCAATTTACACCGGTGGTGGATGAATAGACCTACGAACCAACGTTTTGAACCTTGACGGTTTCGGCACCAACATGGTGGTAAAGCGCACCAGAGGAGTGGAGGAATTACTAGACTTAGATGGCAAGGAAACCATAACTGAGATAAAAAAGAAGAAGAACATTTTCGCAAAGCAAGAGTAAAAAGTGATCAAAATGATGAAAGGTGCGAATGGGCTGGAAATTTATAGGAGAGGGGGACAAGAACAATATTGATATTACTATTATAGCAGCATTGCTGTTATATTGATGTTATTGTTGGTATTATTACTGTTTTATCGGCACAACTATCAACATTGCTGTCAATGACACTGTTTTATCGGTGTTATTGTCCGCATTATTGTTGTTTTATCGGCACAACTATCGGCATTACTGTCAACGACGTTGTTTGATTGGCATTATTGTCAGCATGATTACTGTTTTATCGGCACAACTGTCGGCATTGCTGTCAACGACACTATTTTATCGGCGTTATTGTCGGCATTACTACTGTTTTATCAGCTTTATTGTTGGCATTACTACTGTTTTATCGACACACCTATTGACATTGTTGTCAACGACACTGTTTTCTCGACGTTATTGTAAGCATTACTACTGTTTTATTAGCATTATTGTCATCATTACTACTGTTTTATCGGCACAACTGTCGACATTATTATCGATGACACTGTTTCATCAGCGTTACTTCGGCATTACTGTCGACGGTACTGTTCTATCGACGTTACTGAATATTATTGTGATGTTGGTATTACTATTTTGTCGGCGACACTATTACTGTCGGTATTACTAAGTATTACTGTGATATCGGCATTACTGTTGGTGTTACTGTTTCGTCGGTGGCACTGTTAATGTCAGCGTTATTGGCACTAGGATGCAGTGTTCATACTTTTATTCTGTCAAGACAATGCACTATGGACTACCACCAACTAGAGATGAAGAATTCAAAGTTGAACTTCACACTGGAATTGGCCCTATAGATATATTTTTTTTCAAATAACAGTAAAGAATAAGTATCACCTACCTATTCAATCAATCGAAAGAACCCACTCATTTCTTAAAGATTATTTTTAAGTCATATTTCTTCACCCAAAATACCTAACCAAACAACATTGACGTGGATAAGTACAAATTTCGAAGACGAAATTTATTTTAAGGAGGGTAGGTTGTAACACCTGAAATTTTGGTGTTGTAATACCCGAAAATTAGAGTAAAAATAAATAAATAAAATTTACTATTCAAATATATAGTTACTATTCAAAAATACGGTCACCATTTTGTTGGCAAACAAATTAAGATTCGACGGTTACTATAGCTACAGTAATAGGCATTGTAGCTATAGTAACAAACTATTAGCTACTGTTTAGTTTTGTCTTTTTCTACCAGAAAAATCTATATAAACCCCCCCCCCCCCAAATTCTGAAAATCCATTCTAGTAAGAAAGAAATAATTTCCTTGCTTACTCTCTTCTCTTCTCTTGTTCTTTGGCTGTTTTAGACAACAAATATAGTAGTAGAAAGGAAAAACCCCAGTTTCTGTATAGTAGTAGTGAAGATCTATTGTTGAAGCAATTGGAGGGTTCTTCTTATTAAAGCAGGTATAATAACTCTACTCTAGTTTCTATTTAAGATTGGAGATGTTGTTGTTCATTTCAATACGCATACGTAGTCTATTGTTTATATATACAGCACTGTTCATACGATACTGTTCACTGCTACTATTTAGCACTGTTCATATATACGGTACAATACATATGTACTATTCATAGGCAGCTATTAAATCACATTTTCAAAATGTAGATCTTGAAGACTGTTGGTCAAAGACTCGAAACAAGTTGAAATAATACTGCAAGGATTCAGGGAATCTACTATTGAGATAGAAGTGATTACTCTACTCTCTAGTATTATTTGAATTTTAATGCTGAATATGTGATGTTTACATTGTTTGAACACCTAGAAGTATGCAAGAATGTTGATTTAATGGTTTTCCTTTCTTTTTAATTTATATTGCTTATGACCGAGAGAGTATGCTCTGTAGTTGCGTCTTGTATGATCTTTTACATCAGAAATCGAAAGTCGTTGTTTTCATTTATGAAAATATTGATTTATGATGTCATACTGATGCAATGTTTAAATATTGATGAAATATTTATTACGCTCTGTACACAAAAATAAGATTAAATAAAGATTTCAACCACGTACTGGCGCAGGGACAGACGTCCTTCGTGTGTGTTCCATGCAAAATTAAAACTGGTTGTCAGGATTGACACTAGAGTGGACTGGGTTTCAAGAATGATCCCACTTCACAGAGAAGGGTTTGAATTTCAAGATTGATCTCTCTCCCCAGATCTGGAGCACAGAGGTTAACCCTTTCGGTCTAATTAACGACTGTTGATAAATAAATGTTTAAAACGCCTAATGAATGATAAATGTTTGCATGTTCAGTATTTGATTTAAATAATGCTATTGATGTATTGTGTATGATCCACTGGGTTCTTGAGCTCACCCCACTCACTCTTTTTCAGGTATCTACTTAAGATGTTGTTTTAGCACATGAATGTAAAAATAAAAATAAAAATAAACTTTAATTGTTATTTTCAATTGTAGGGCTTGTGACCCACCATATTTAATCATGTTAGATGTTGGTCATTAGGCCAGATAGTATTTGTATTATCAAAAGTTGGCTATGGGGCCCACAAGATTGATCATAAATTAATGTCTAGAATTATTATGTAATCGCAAGATTATTATTGTTCTGTTTCTAAATATCTGTATTTATACTTTATTTTGTACCTTGGGATATAATCTGGTGAAACCAACAAATGTGATAAATGATGTAAAGAAAAAATAATATCCCTAGTTCTTAAATAGAAAGCAGGATTGATTGCACTCGAAAGTAATATCGACTTAAGCTATGAGACAACCACGTCAACTATGACGTATGTGACAGATTCGAGAGCTAGGGTGTTACATATAAAGGTATGCTTGCTTGTCATTCAAGGTTATCCCCAGTCTAAAGTTTTCAATCAACTAGTACATCTGGCCCTTTTCTTTCTCTTGGTGGTTGAACTTTCTACTTAATGTATCAACCACCACATTGGCCTTCCCCGGATGGTAGTGTAATTGGAAATCATAGTCCTTGAGGAACTCCATCCACCTACGTTGCCTAAGGTTCAACTCTTTCTGGGTGTAGATGTATTTCGAGCTCTTATGATCTGAAAATAGATCAAATTTTTCACCATAAAAGTAGTGTCTCCAAATCTTCAGGGAAAATACGATGGCCGCCAATTCTAGGTCATGAAGAGGGTAATTCTTCTCATGGACCCTCAATTGTCGCGAGGCGTAAGCGACTACTCGTCTTTCCTGCATCAAAACTGCTTCAAGTCCACTCAGCGAGACATCAGTATAGAAGGTATAGGTAACACCATGGGTTGGAGTGACTAGGACAGGGGTCGTAGTCAATCTCTTCTTTAGTTCTTAGAATGATTGTTCATACTTGTCATTTTAATCGAACTTAACTCCCTTCCTAGTCAGCTTGGTCATAAGTTTAGCTAGTTTAGAGAAATCTTGGATGAACCTTATGTAGTACCCAGCTAGGCCTAAAAAGCTCCTAATCTCTATAATTGTTTTGGGTTGCTTCCAATCCATAACTGCTTCCACCTTTTTTGGGTCTACAAAGATGCCTTTTGCCAGTACTATGTAATCAAGAAACTTGACTGTCTTCATCCAGAACTCATACTTGCTAAACTTGGCATATAATTAATGTCTTCTAAGGGTCTCCAACACTATCTGCAAGTGTTTTAAGTGTTCAACCTCTGATTTGGATATATTAAAATGTCATTTATGAATATCACCACAAACTAGTCAAGATACTATCTAAACACTCGGTTCATCAAGTCTATGAATGCTACTGGGGCATTGGTCAAACCAAAGGGCATCACGGTGAACTCAAAGTGTCCATATCTTGTTTTGAAGGCAGTATTGTGTATATCAAATTCTTTAATCAACAACTGGTGATATCCTGACCTAAGATCAATCTTTGAGAAATGAGTGGCTCCTCTCAATTGATCAAATAGGTTATCAATCCTTGGCAAAGGATATTTATTCTTCACCGTAGCTTGGTTCAACTTCCGATAATCAACACAAAGTCTCAATAGAACCATCTTTCTTCTTTACGAACAGTACTGCAGCTCCCCAAGGTGACTCACTTGGCCTGATAAAGTCTTTCTCTCGGAGTTCATCGAGTTGAGACTTTAACTCAATCAATTCTACTAACGCCATCTTGTAAGGAGGTATGGCGATAGGGTTGATTCCAGGGTGAAGTTCAATCTAGAACTCTAATTCTCTAGCAAGTGGTAGTCCAGGTAAGTCGTTTGGGGACACATCCTAGTACTTGCTAACCACTGGCAGGTCTTGGATTCTCTTTAGTTCAACAGGTTCTTCCCCAGATAGTTCCTCAAACTCATTCTTCTGCCTTAAGTAGTTTAACATGGCTATGGTTGGACTTCTTGGTAGTCTTCGCATATCTCCATTGATTCTATAGGTTTCCCCCGAAGGTAGGGCTATGGTCACTCGTCTTTTAGGACAATCTATCTGGGCTTGGTACTGGTCTAACCAATCCATTCCCAAGACTACATCATAGCCATAAAAAGGTAAGGTACATAGGTCAATTGTTAAGAGTTTATTCCCAAACCTTAGGTCACAACTACACATTCTTTTTGAAGTCACAGTGATCCCTAACAGTATGGACACATTCAAAGTTATAGGTAGTGTTTACATCACAAGTTGTAAACTATCAGCTAATTCTTCAGAAATAAAAGATTTAGAGGCACCCGAGTCAAACAACAATTTCATGGAAACATTGAACAACAAAAATGCACCTTCCACTACAAGGATCTAGTCTTCTTGAGCCTCAATAGCGAACAGTCTGGCCTGGTTTTGCCCATGGCCCTGGTTATGCCCCTGATTGGCATTCAGCTATTGTTGCCTCCCCTGAGGATGACCGTTCTGACCTTGTCCCTACTGTGGTTGATGCTGAGGAGCTTGAGCCTATGCATTAGGATAATCTCTAGCCAGATGACCCTTCTGGTTGCACAAAAAACAAAGCCTTTGCTTCCTTGCTTGTTCCCTTGGCTCGTTCTTGGCCTGCCCCCGTTTCTGGGTATGTGGTGCTTTCCCACCATTTTTTCTTTTCTTTTGAGCTTTTTGATCATTTTCATTCCTGAGCCTCTTATTTTTACCCCTCAACCTTTGTTCCAGGTTGAGTTCTTGTTCTAGTGCTAGGGCTTTTTCTACGACGTCTTTGTAAGTTTTTAGGCCCATTGTCTTCACTATCTTTCGAATCTCCATCTTGAGACCCTATGCGAATCGATTGGCCTTTCTTCTCTCTTCCCTGATCAGATCTGGGGAAATTTTGGCCAATTTGGTAAACTTCATCTCATATTTAGCTACAGTCATGTCCCTCTGATTCAGTCGAACAAAGTCCTCCTGTAGCTTGCTTAAGGTTGCCTCTAGAAAGAACTTTTCATAGAAGATTTCTAAGAAGTTCTCCAAGCTCATGGCATCCACATTTGTATTAGGGTCCATCCTCATCATACGCCACCAACTTCTTGTTGGCCCTTTGAAGTGGTACGTGGCCAGTGTTACCAATCTCGACCCAGTTACCTTCAGTATATTGAGAATCTTCTCCATCTCTTGGTACCAGTGGTCCGCCAAGATGCAATCTGTGGTCTCATCAAATGAAGGAGGATGGAGCTTTTGTAGCTCTATCAGCATCTTCCTCTATTTCTCATCCTCCAAACTTTCCTAAGCTCTTTGATGTTCGGGATCTTAGGCCATAGGTGCAGGCTGTTGAACCTAGATAGGTTCAGGTACTTGAGGTTGTCGAGCTACCTGGGAGATTATTTGTAGAAGTGCCCTCAACAGTTGATCCAGCACCCTCTGCAACATCTCATTCATCATAGCCTCCATCCGTGCCTCCATTCCAGCAGGCAATTCTTGGTCCTATTGCTTAGTCTCATCAGAGGTGGTGGATCGGGTTGCGTACTTCCTTGCTCCGACCATTTTCTACAATTTGAGTAGGTTGTCAATATTTGCCTCGTGAAACGTTCATACTATCATGACTCTAGATTCATGTCTTTAGGTTTTCGATCTGTTCAATGGCCTAAAAGTTTTTCTTCTAGGTTCTTTTTATGGATGGGTACAAGATTTGGTCTCAAAATAAATAAATAGCAAAGCATGCATATGATACAACCATAAATCAAGCTAGCACAGCAAGGTTCTAAGCTTTCACCTAAGTTTTCAGGTTCAAGTGTTCCATACTACTCTACTCCTTCCACTTAAGCTTTCACCCAAAACAGAGCCGCACCCAAACAATTTCGCAAATTGTTCGATAACTATGGTTCCCGAGCCTACTACACTCCACCATCCCATACCAGCGAGCGTAGAGAAACCTATTTTGCCAGAGTTACCGATCATTCACCACACATGGTCTATCATTCTCCAAGTTTAGACTTCCTCTATAACCCTGAATTCTTATGCATCTCATACTACATAGAAACCAAAGATATAAAAGCTTCCTGGTCTCGTGTCCTGATCAAACAATTTTCTGTTTTCACACAAGTTTCAGTCTCTAGACTATGTCCTAAAGATTTATGCTTTTGATCTACTGTGCCACCCATGGCTACACCACATTTCTACCTAGGGTCTTTCCTCTGGACTTAGAGTTCAATCTGGTTGACTTACAATTTCTGTCTAGTCAAGATACCACTTTTGCCATCTTTTTCGACTTTTAATTAGTTTTTTGCTCTAATTTTTCACCTTCTAATTTTTTATATAGAAAATAAGTGTGTTCTTCAACTCAGACCACACATATAAGCTGGTGGGACAACCTCCTGATCGGGCAGCGAGACCGAAGTCTGCTTAGCAACCACGCTTTCTCGAGCGGAATAACCCACCTCCCTTTCAATGTTTAGCTTTGCTTGGGATAAGGCTTACCCACTGTCAGCTCAACTTGTAGTATTTGTATCCAAACAAAACATTTCAAAAACATATATTTCCTTTTTGAAAACACTTTCTAAAACATTTTTCAATTTCAAAATTGAAGGTAAGGCATTCAAGATTCAATTTAATTCAAAGTGAAACCCTAATTTGAGTTTCTAATTCTAGTCAAACAGCCACTGATTGACTTTCTAATTCTAGCATAGTGCATCTATCGATCGAGTTAGGATACTACCTTTGTAACACCCCAACCTCCTAGAGACAAGTTTAAGCTCAACCACAAGGCATGTTGGGTCCTATATTACATTTACAAGTACACAACTTGCATCAATTCCTTTATTCTAACACTTATTGAAATACTTATAAATACACTTCTATTGAGTTTAATTTTCAACAAGATAATACAAGTGAATAAAGGAAAACTTTAAACTCTTTATTCATTCAAAATAAAATAAAGAAATACATTATTGAATTCATATAATCAAAAGAAAGAATATGTAACTCTAAAATTTAAAATAAAAATTCAACATAAGTCTTTATTCAAAATTTGGGCAATATGCCCTTACATCAAAACTTTTTAAAAATAAACTTTCTAATTCCTTAGTAAGCTTGGTCATGCATTTCAAATTCCTGAAAAATTAAAGGAAGGGGTGAGCTCATAACCTAGTGGATCATTCATTAAACAACTAAGTTACTATTTCAAATCAATAGCACATCCAAATTCAAACACTTTCATGCATTAAGTGATTCAAGCAACTTTTTGGTTATAGTTAACGTTAAGATTGAAAGGGGTTCTACTCCCTTGATATTCTTAATTTAGATACCCCTCTTTAGGGTAGAAAGATATTTCTTTGTCACTTTTTATTGGATGCCACATACCAAGTATCCCTTAGTTGCGCCCTATAACCATAAACTCCAAGCATGTGTTAAGAACACCCATCGCATTCATATGGGTCACTATGATAGTACGCGGTTCTTATCTTCAATTTCTTATTTTTAAGAATCACATAATCATAAAAGAAATTCAAAATGTAAATATCAAAATTTTAAATAACCAAGAAAGCATGAAAACATTACATAGCATGTTTGAAACATTGAATTAAATCCTAAACATGGATTCTAAGCATGGCATGCTCTCATGAGTGATTAAAACATAAACACATCCTAAACTCAAATTAAAATATGATCAAACATGTTGAAAGTAAAATAGAGCATGTTGAAAATTAGAATTCAAACAAGCATAAACATGCTCAAAAAATCTCCTCCACCTTAATCCGAGTTTCTTTGTAGAATCCAGCAGAGGTTCCCCTTATCCATCACTTTCAAAACTTCAAGAACTTCTAATCACCAACAAAACTACTTCAGCAACTTTCTAAAGTATTGAAATAAGAACTTCTCACACAAGAGAGAAAGAGAGTGAGAAGAGGTGCCAAGGAGAGGGCAAGAACAAACAAAGAGGGAAGTCTCAACTCTTTGCTTTAGGATGAGATGCATGTGAGCAAGAGGGGGTTTATATAGATGTTCATAAGCACAAGGGGGCATCTAGGGCAGCTCACCATGTTTGGGCATGTTTCCAAATTCATAAGGGATGGTTTGCATAAAGAGAGAAAGTGTGCTCATGGTTGGCAAGTGGGACCACTGTGACTTTCTAATTCAAAAGATATGAGTACAATCTTGTTTCCTAACTATATGTGAACACAAAAGAGGTTTAAATCATATTCTAATTCTAATGGGATATCCCATATGTGCTCATGACAATTTTCATTTTTGGTTTCCTTACTTGTTCATCATACAAACACAAAATGAATACTTTCTCATTTCTTATTTATTGGACATTAAGCATGGGTGTACAATATCATATTTGAGAGGACACGATATAATAGTTAAAGATGTTCATCTTGGTTCCAAGAAACTATCTAAATAGGGTTGCTCACATGTGTGCACACACACATGTACATGGTTGACCCGATTTTGGCTTAAGTAGGTGTGGGTGTACGCAATCAAGTGGGGGTGTATATAAAATCGTGTCTCATGGTTTCTAAACAATATAAAACGTCTACTAATGTGGGTGTATTGAATTATTTAAAGAGAACATGGGATCATTTTACAAGGATTCAGATAATGGACACGTCCTATGGAGCTTTGGATAGGGTAGGGTACACATCATCATGGTGTTCCACCCATGTAACTTGCACATGTTAGGGGTGGCTATGACTTCATGGGTTCACAAAAATCAAATAAAAATTAATATCTCCTTATTTACATGAAATTATGATTTATATCTTATAGTTTTAGAATCACATGAACCTAATGCATATTTTTAGGCATGGTTTGGCCCTAGATGGTTTTCCTTCAAAAACTTTCCTTATAAGACCCACTGAGGTCACTAGGCAAATGAAAATCCAAATCTTGACTCATTGTTCTGATTTTTGAATATGTCATTCATTTTGTTAGTTCATGTCATTCTGTTTGGTTTTGGGTCATTTTGATACCCGAAGTACCCTAAATGACAATTCTTTCTAATTTGGACCCCTTGAAGGGCATTTGACAAATGAAAACCTTAACATCGATCAATTGTTCTAAGTTTTGGATATGTTGTCCCCTTAATTGGTTCGTGTCACCTTACTTCATTTCAAATTATTTTGAGTCCCTAAGGGGCACTAAATGAGAGTTTTAGAACCTAGCAAATTTAGCCCTAAAATGAGTCTGGTTTCATTTTGCACCCTGTTAGTTGCATTGCATACTAACATTATTATATATATTTTACATATGTTTAGCATGAGTTTAGGTAGAAAATAGGGCATAATTACTTATAATTAGGTACATAATTATTTATATTCATATTACATACTATTTATATATTTTAAGAATTTTAATATAGTTTTTATCATTTATAAAAATGATTTAATGCTCGAGGAATGATTAGTATTTGTTTGTATAGGTTTATAATAATTGGGATCAAATATACACAAGAAGGAAAAATAAATATGGATTAATTGATCACGAGCAGCTAATGGTCAAGCCCAACTCGGTTCAACCCAAAAAAACGCCCATGCGCATGAAGAAAATGGCGAGATTTGTCAATGGGCAAAAGGTGTAATTTTGTTTCCTAAGTAAGGGGCACAATTGAAATGGCATGGGAAGAGTAGAAAATAAAGCAATTACAATACAAATCTGTGTTTAATTAGAATTCTAAAAGGTGAAAAATCTATAAATAAGCTCTCTTAGTAGTCTTTTAGGGTTCGTTCATGATTTCAATTTTGAAGCAGTTATTGAAGACCAGAGAGAAGAAAACTGAAGAACAAAATTGAAGAAGATATCAAAATTGAAGCACAAGAATTGAAGAATAAGATCAAAGCATAGTTTAGTATGATCTTTATTTTATTTAATTCTTTATTTAGTATTTTCTTAAATATGTCTGGCCAAATATTTTTATTTCTAAGATGTAATTTAGATTGTAGGAAATTTTGATTTTTATTTTGATTAATTTATTTTGAGGTATTGTTTTATATTTTATGTGGTTAATGTTTTTTTATTGATTGATCACCTATAAATTGATTTTAGATTATTAAATCAACTCGAGAGGGAGGTTCAATAATTGGATAGTCAGAATATAGACCTATTTGAATTAATTAACCAGGAGGTTGTTAATTCTGTAAGAGGTTGCATGTGATTAATATTTTTAATGTATTAGTTTATTGACTGTACGCCTTGGGAGGGGGTATTAGGCAATTCAACTGATAGGATTAAGGCGCTTCGGGAGAGGGTTTTAATTATTAGTGCTATAATCTACAAGAACAAAATTAGATTGATTGAAATAAATATTAAAGTGAATACATGATATTTTACTATCCTATAATTTTAATTCATATATTTTTCAATTTAATATTCACTTGCTTTCAATTTGATTTTAAATTTAATTTAAGTTTAATTTAAGTTTTTAATATTTAATTTTATTTTAAGCCTTAATAAAATTGAGATTAAAATTAAATTGGGATTTAAGATATTAACCACAAACCGTTCTCAGAGGACGATAATCCAGTATTTACCGAATATATTACTATTACGATCTTATACACTTACAGTGATCCCAACACACCCAATTTAACTAAATAAATAATAAATTTTATTTAATTGAGTACAAAGAATTTAGGGTATTCCATATCAACATCATCCAAAACTTGTGTTTTTGTGTGAGCATTTGAGTCATTGTTGTTCTATGAAATCTACTATTGCATTTGTAAAAGCTTGGCCAAAGTGTGTGTAAAATTGGAACACATCACAAATTGTCCTTTGGACAGGGTGTGCAGAGTAGCATTTTAAAGTAACGTCGTGTTCCATTTTGTGAAATAACATGTGTTTTAAAGTAAAGCTGGTACCCATGAGCTTTTTTGTGATTTAGTCCTGGTACAAGAGTGGTCAGAAGTCGGGGGTGGGTGTTATATAAAATAATCCTAGAAATTAATATTTTCTCAAGCAAAAATTTTTCAAGTTGTGAAGCACAACTTTAAACAAAAATGCCATTGAGATTGAAATGTGCAAAAATATTTGGTATAAGTATGATATGTCTATGTTGGACAACAAAATTTTGTAGTTTTCGTGAAAAATATAGTGCATTAATCAATTGTGTTAAAATATGATATGGCAAGAATTTGTAGCTTGGATGTTTCAATTTCAATCTCCTCAGCATAATTGCAATGTTAGATTAATTCATATTGTAATAAAAACTACAATCAAAACTTCATCACCTTAATTCTTTTAAATTTTATTAAATTTTGTTTTAGTATATCATTCTATGTTATCTAAAAGATGATGAGTGCTCCCCAAGGTATGTTCTGCATGCAATGCTAATGATTGTTCCCCAATCTAGTATTCAAATTATTTTAAATATTTTTAAGATTTGATCTATTTAGTGTCATACTCATATTTAAAAGTAATTAAGAACAATAGAGTTTTTACACTTGAAAAACAGGGAATAATATAAGAGATTAGGGCATCAATTCAAGAATGAGGAGATGACAAAGAGACTTCAAACATTAGAAGAAAAAATAACTGTAAAAAAATGCAAAAAAGATAAGGTAGGCATAATGGTAATTCCTTTTTGATAGACTAACAATTTCCTAATTCATAATAGTACTTTTTTTTTCTAAATTTTGCTAATAGGTTCCAAAAATATAATTGCACTAATATGTGAGTGTGAGTACCTATATAAAATATATATAATTTTTATTATTTATTTAAAACTATTTAATCATCATAATATTTTAAGAATGTGCAAGTATTAAGAGTAAGTGACGAATATAAAAAGGGAGAGAAGGGTCATCCCAATGTTTTATAAAGAATTTTTTTATAACTTTTGTCGGGACCCCTTCCCTAGGATGAAGGGCGAACCGACTGGCACAGTACCCCAACAAACCCGCTCGCAAGCCGAGCTTGCCAAGACACTGTTAAGCCTCGACATACTACACTACATCACACACTATTAGAGTAATCATAAGGAAGCAGAAGCAATTTAACATACGTACACCAATAAGAACTTCATATTTCCAAAACAGGTCATTACACATGTGTAGCAACGGGAGAGACTATTCATTA
>JAJIYU010012979.1:0-14211 GCA_030144865.1 Tinospora cordifolia
CATGGTTTAATGCACACACCCTTCTATTTTTGCTAATTTTCTCCTTTTAAATTATTTATTTTTGCATTTATTTGATGTTTTATTCCATTTTTTCCTACATGTATGTGTATAAATTTCATACTTTTATTTTTCTGATATGTAGAAATTATTTATGTATATTTTTTGCTTTACCTGGATCATTAATTCAATAATGGTCCATAATTCTTTGTACATATACTATTAGATAAATTAATTGACAAAAATTCTTTTTTATTCATTCTAAATTATGAGGTATTACAGGTCCTATGTGACATTTATAAGTTCACAACTTGCATCTCGATTCCTTTATTCTAACTCATATTGAACCTTTCATGAATTCTTCACCCAATTTGATCAATTTTAAATTCAATAAGGCATTACACGTAGAAAAAAGGAATATTTCTAATTCTTTATTTTTTAAAGAAAATAAAGAAGTACATTATTGAATTCATAATCAAAAGTACATAAATTTAGTGGAAATCTTATTTAAAATTGGGCAACATGCCCTTACCTTAAAAATCACTTTTTCCAAAAATAGACTTGTCACTAGTATGCAACATCTTCATGGTTTAATTTCCTAAAAAATAAGAGTGGAATGAGTGAGCACAAAGCTTAGTGGATCTTTTTGAAACAACCATTTTTCAAATATCAATTTGTTTCAAGTTGAGACTTAGACCAAAAGGGTTTTAAAGCCCTTGATGTTCTTGACAAAGTACCTCCGTAGAGTGAAATGTGCCATATCTTAGCCAATTTCACAGGACTTTTGGAACTTAGGGATTCTTACCCACCAAACAAGTACTTTGGTCTTAAAATCATATGAACTAATCATATGAAAAGAATATCCATAGCAACCCACATGTTACTATGATGGTACATGGTTATTCTCACCACCGTACTAACAAGGATCCTTTTCCCGAGCCTTAGGATATTATCAGCATCTAACTGGAAGTCAACATGTTTACCCTATGTAACTCTTTTTATCAGACTTACAAGCAACTTGTCTTGCCTCTTTTCCTCCTTGATCTGATGTAGAAGATTCGAATGGCAATTCATGTTATAGGCTTGTCTTCCCTTGACACCTAGCCTAAAGTCTTTGGTTAACTGGTACATCCGTTTATGGTTGAAAATTCTTTGGTAGCATCCCGCCTTTCACTTAGTAGACTTGACAACAAGGCAAGCCTCGGGATTGTTGCTTTAAGTGACTAACACTTTCTTAACATTCAATACATAGCCACAAAAGCTCTTAAGGAAATTAATTTCATTAACTAGAAAAGTTAGGTACAAAACCTTATTCAAGCCAAAATTTGTAAATGCTAACATATAGCAATTTTGAATAAAGGACTCCATGCCTCTAATTAATTTTAAAACAAGTCTTTCTTTCCTAATATTGTTACACTAGGGTTTCTAAGGTAGGTCTCGATCTTCTTGAGACTCAATAGCAAACAATCGGGCTTGATTCTGCCCACGACCCTGATTGGCATTCTACTGTTGCTGTCTACCCTGAGAACAATCATTCAAACCTCCTCCCTGAGTGTTTTGTGGCTGAAGAGCCTAAGCGGGTGTACTCGGGCAATTTCATGCCAAATGACCCCTCTGCCTCTACACATAGCATAGTCCCTACTTCCTCACCTGTTCTTTTTGTTCAGTGGCCTAAAGGTTTTCCTTCTAGGTTCTTTTCATGCATGGGTACAAGATTTGGTCTTAAAGCAAATAAATAATAAAGCATGCATATCTCACAATCATACAATCAAATAGTTCATGCTAACTTCGCAAAGCTTTAGGCTTCCACATAAGCTTTTCAGGTTTAAGTGTTTCATACCATTCTACCTCTTCCACTTAGGCTTTCACCCAGAACAGAGCTGCACCCAAACAATTTTGCAAATTGCTCGATAACTTAGGTTCTTGAGCCCACTATACCCAACTTTCCCATACTAGCCAAGCATAGAGAAACCTATTCTTCCAAAGCTACGGATCATTCCCCACACATGGTCCATCATTCTTCAAGTCTAGGTTTCCTCCACACCCCCGAATTCCTATGCATCTCATACTACATAGAAATTGAAAGATATAGAAGCTTCATGGTTTTGTGTCCTAATCAAATAATTTATTACTTTCACATAAGTTTTAGTCCTTAGCCTATGTACTAAAGATTTATGTTTTTGATCAGCTTTGCCACCCATGGCTACACCACATTTCTATCTATGGTCTTTCTTTTGAACGTAGGGCTCAATTTGGTTGACTTAACCTCTGTTTAGTCAATATTCCACCTTTGGCATCTTTTTCGACTTCTAATAAGTTTCTTGCCCTAATTTGTTTTTCACATTCTAATTTTCTTTTACAGAAAGTAAGAGTATTCTTCAACTCAAACTACTTATACAAATTGGTGGGACAACATCCAAATCGGATGGCCACACTAAAGTCTACTTAGCAACTGTGCTTTCTAGGGCGGGATAACCCATCTCCCTTTCAATGTTTAACTTTACTAGGGACAGGGCTTACTCACTATTAGCTCAACTCATAGTCTTTGTATCCAAACAAAACATTTCAAAACATATCTTTCTTTTTTGAAAATAGTTTCCAAAATAGTTTTCAATTTCAAAATAGAAGGTAGGGCATTCTAATTTCAACTCAAAGCATAGGTCAAACCTAATTGAGTTAATATTTTCTAAATCTAATACCACTATTGGTATAAGATTAAACTTTCTAATTCTAGCTTAACAACACGTGTTTAGGCTTAACTTTCTATTTCTAGCCTAGTGTTTCTAATAACTGAGCTATGATACCATCTTTGGTATAAAAGAAAACTTTTTAATTTTTTTGCCCAACAACTAATGCCTAGGCTCTGATACCGCCTTTGTAATATCCCAATCCCCTAGAAATAGGTTTAAGCTCAACCACAAGGCGGGTTGGATCCTATATTACATTTACAAGTATACAACTTCCATCTCGATTCCTTTATTCTAACTCTTATTGAACTTTTCATGAGTGCCTCACCCAATTTGATCAATTTTAAATTCAACAAGGCATCACAAGTAGAAAAAGAAATATTTCTAACTCTTTATTTATTAAAGAAAATAAAGAAGTACATTATTGAATTCATAAACAAGAGTACATAACTCAAAATTTTGAAATAAAAATTCAACAGAAGTCTTATTCAAAATTGGGTGACATGCCCTTATCACTACTATGCAACATCTTCATGGTTCAATTTTCTAAAAAATAAAAGAGAAAGGGGTGAGCACAAAGCTCAGTGTATCTTTTTCAAACAACCATCTTTCAAATTCAAATCAATAACACATTTATAATTCAAACACTTGCATACATTAGGTATTTCAAACATCGATTTGTTTCAAGTTGAGACTTAGACCCAAAGGGTTTGAAAGCCCTTGATGTTCTTGACAAGGTATTTCCTTAGAGTGAAATATGACATCTTAGCCAAATTCATTGGACTTTTGGAACTTAGGGACTCTTACCCACCAACCAAGTACGTTGGTCTTAAAACCATATGAACTAATCATGTAAAAAGAACATCTATAGCAACCCACATGTTACTATGATGGTACGTGGTTATTATCACCATCTTCTCATGTTAAATACCATTTCTATGAATCATAAAATAAAATTCAGAACATGGAACTAACATAAATAAAATTTAGAATACAACAATATGAAAATCAAATCATGGAACATCCACAAACATGCATCATTCTTTGAAATAAAACCTAAGCATGATACTAAGCATGGCATGGATATTATGAATGCATAAACATGAACATGCATCAAATTTGAAACTAAAATTAATTTTAAAATACTAAAACTGAAAATGTTTTGATTTTTGAAAACTATAAAAACAGTAAACATGCCACTAATTCAAATAAGAAAAAGGAATGTTCTAAAAATCACGTCCACCTTATAATGTTTTCTGCCAAAAATTTTAGTAAGGATTCACAATGTTTTAGCACTTTCAAAACCAACAAAAATCACTTCAAACGACTCTCTAAAACACTAAAATTAGAACTTCTCGCACGAGAGAAAAGAAAAGTGAGAAGAGGTGCTAAAAGAGGGTAAGATCAAACAAAGAGTGAAGTGTCAACTCTTTGCTTTGGGATGAGAGAAATGTGAACAAGAGGAGGTTTATATCGATTTTTCATGAGCATGTGGGGTCGTGTTGGGCAGCTAGAGTACCTCACCATTTTTAAACTCAGAAGGGGCAGCTTTGAGTAAATCAGGCAAGAGATCAATTAGGGTTTCCAATCCCATGTGCGAACCCAAAGATAACCCCTTCTTGGTTTCCTATTTGTGTATTTTAATACCTTGAATTCTCTATACTCAATTAAACAAAATCTATCATTTATTCAATGAAATTTGGGTGCAAAACAAAACCAGGCTCATGTCAAGGCAAAATTTGGTAAGTTCCAAAAGTCTCATTTAGTGAACCTTAGGGATCCAAAACAATCTAAAATGAATCAAAGTGACTTGAATCGACCAATTGAACAACATATCTGAAAATCAGCTCAAGTGGTCAAGATTAGGGTTTTCATTTACCAAACACCCTTTACAGGGTCCAAATTAGGACAAAATTGGAATTTAGGGTAATTTGGGGAATTGAAATGACCAGAAATGAAACAAAATGACATGAACTAACAAAATAAATGGCATATCCAAAAATTAGGATAATTGGCCAAGATTTGGATTTTTATTTGGCTAGTGACCTCAGTGGGTCCTAAATAAGGAAAGTCTTTGTAGGAAAAATTACTTTGAGCCAAATTATACCTTAAAATGTGCATTAAGCTCATGAGGTTCTAAAACTATAAGTTAAAAACCATAATTCCTCACGAATAAGGAGATATTAATTTTTACTTGATTTTTGTAAACCCATGAATGTATGGCCATCCCTAAGCATGCGCAGTTACATGGGTGGAACACCCTGATCATGTACACCTTCACCCTAGCCAACCTCAATGTGATGCTTCCCTTATTTGAATCCATGAAGAATGATCCCATTTGCCTTGTAAATGATCATGTACACCTATGCTACATAAATCTCAATCATCCCATATGTGTGTGTGTTCCATACATGTGCAAAACATCCCATGCTCACTTTTAAACCCCAGCCATTTTGGGAAAACTTCAAGAATGATCATGTAGGCCACCTTGTGTGATAGTATACACCCCTAGCCATTCACTTTTTCTCACACAAGACCAAATTAGAAGTCTCACAATTAGAAACCAGCCATGGCGCCAAAATCAAAAGGGGTTTCCCATGTAAGATAGCTAAAATGCCCTCACTTGGTGCGCCACTATTAGGTTTAGCCACATTAGAAATTCCTCATGAGCAAGGCTAATGACCATATTAAAAGTTTTTAAACCTTTAAGGATCTCTAATAAGCTGGACGTCCAAAGGGAAGAGGCTAAGATGATGTCATGCACACAATAAAGAAAGATCATCCATGATGCCAAGAATAGAAGGTTTCCATTTCATGCATGTGTGATGACCAAGCAAAGTTTTGTCTAGGAAATATTTCTAAACCATGAACTAGCCTAAAATGAGATGTCCGAATTGAGATTATAATAGATCAAAGTCTGAAAATATTCTCTTAAATTAAATAAGAAATATGCTAGGGAATCAAATAATAGCTCATGTGAAATTAGCAAGTCTTAGTGGTCCCATGAGCACCCTTGCTTATTTCAAAGCAAATTGTCCCCTCTTGTTCAAAAACTTGCCCAACTTTGTGAGTTACCCAAGACTGCCCAAAATGTGCCCTCCTTGCTAATGAACATCTATATAAACCCCCTCTTGCTCACATTCTTCTCATCCCAATGCAAGAGTTGAACCTATCCTCTTAACTTGTTCTAGTTTTCTTCTTGGTAACCCTTTCTCACCGTCTTTGTTCTTTCTTTCATTTTCAGTGAGAAGTTAGGATTTTATAGTTTTTCTTTCATAAGTTATTGGAGTTCTTGAGGTTTTGAAAGTGGTAGATAAGTGGAACCTCTGCCAGATTCAACAAGAAACACGAATTGAGGTGGAAAAAATTTCTAGAACTTCTATCTTGTTATTTCAAGTTCCTAGCTTGTTCGTGGATGTTTATTTTTCAGTTTATAGCATGATTTATTCAATTTTAGCATGGTTGATCATATTTTGATTTTAGTTTAGCATGTTTGCATGTTTTTAATCATTCATGACATCATATTATGCATAAAAACCATGCTTAAGTTTGCTTTTAAGTTTTCAAACACGCCATGTGTGTTTCCATACTTTCTTAAATGTTTAAATTCTGAGAATTGATATTCTAATTTAGTGTCATGAATATGTGAATTTGAATATGAGAAAGTGAAGATAAGAATCACGTACTGTCATAGTAACCTGTATGGGTACTATGGGTGTTCTTAACACATGCTTGGAGTGCGTGGTTGCAAAGTGCAACTAAGAGATACTTGGTACGTGACATCCAATGGAAAGTAACAAAAGAATGTCTGTCTACCCTAAAGAGAGGTACCCAAATTGAGAACATCAAGGGAATAGACCCCCTTTCAATCATAACATCAACTTGAAACCAACTTGTTGTGTGAAACATTTAATGTATGAAGTGAATTTGATGTGTTAGTGATTTGAAATAGTAAGTTAGTTGTTTGATGAATGATCCGTTAAGCTATATGCTCATCCCTCTCTTTTTAACATTTTTAGGAAATTGAATATGATGGCAATGAAAATCTGACAATTAGAAAGTTTCTATTTTTGGAAAGCTTTTTTTTGGGGTAAGGGCTTGTTGCCCACTTTAGAATTATTTGACTTCTGCTAAATTTTATTGTAACACCCCAACCCCCTAAAAACAGGTTTAAGCTCAACGACAAGGTGGGTTGGGTCCTATGTTACATTCACAAGTACAAAACTTGCATCTCAATTCCTTTAATCTAACATTTATTGGAATACTCATAAATACACTTCCATTGAGTTTAATATTCAACAACATAATGCAAGTGAGTAAAGAAAAACTTCAAATTCTTTATTTATTCAAAATAAAATACATTGTTGAATTCATGTCATCGAAAGAAAGAGTACATAACTCTAAAATTTAAAAGTAAAATTTAGTGGAAGTCTTTAGATCAAAATTTGGGGCACTATACCCTAACAATATAAACTTTCTAAAAGGAGACTTTCAATAAAATCCATAGTCTTCATGAAATTCAATTTCCCGAAAAATAGAATGAAGGGGTGAGCATATAGTCAAGTGGATCATTCATTAAACAACTAAGTTACTAATTCAAATCAATAGCACATCCAAATTTAATCACTTACAAGCATTAAGTGTTTGAAACAATATCTTGTTACGTTGTATATTTGACCAAAAGGGGTTTTTAATCCCTTGATGTTTTTCATTAAAATACTCCTATTCTGGGATGGAATGACAATTCATCTTGTCACATTCCATTGGAAATAAGGATCACATGTCCCCATTCCAAGTATTTTAAAATACATCCATACTTAGTGATGTTACTCATATACACTACGTATATGTAAAGAACACCCATAGCATCACTTAGACTACTATGATGGTACATGGTTCTTATCTTCACTTTCTCATATTTAAATTCAAATAAATATGAAACAAGATCATAAAAATTAATATCAGGATTTAAATAATCAAGAGAACATAAGAAACACAAATAACATGCTAGAAAACTCAAAAATAAACTTAAACATGGTTTCTAAGCATGTTATGGTATCATGCATAAATTAAAAATATAAAAACATGCTAGATGAAATTAAAACATGATCAAACATGCTTCAAACTACAATTTAAACATGCTGAAATTTATAAAATAACATGATAAAAGAACCGAAAACATTAATGCACTAAAGGCTTGAAGTAGCAAAATATGAGTTCAAGAAATCTCCTCCGCCTTATGATGTTTTCTCCTAAAAATTTCAGCAAGGGCTCCCAATGTTCAAGCACTTCCAAACACCAAAAAAATGACTCAAAATAGCTCACTATAAGATTCAAATTAGAACTTCTCATACAAGATAGAAAAGACAATTGAGAAGAGGTGCCAAGAAGAGGGCAAGAACAAATAAAGAGGGAAGTATCAACTCTTTGCTTTGAGATGAGATGAAAGTGAGCAAGAGGGGGTTTATATAGATGTTCATGAGCACAAAGGGGGGCATCTAGGGCATCTAGGGAAGCTTACAAAGTTGGGCAAGTTTCCAAACAAAAGGGGATGGTTTGCTTTTGGAATAGGCAAGTGTGCTCATGGAACCACTAAGACTTGCTAATTTCATATGAGCTAATATTTGATTCTCTTTTTAATTTCTTATTTAATTAAGAGAATAATTTTAGACATAGAAAAAATCCTAATACCAGTTGGTACATCCTATTACATGAAATTATGCTCATATAATCTTCCCTTTTTGGTTTCCTTGCTTGCTCATGACACAAACATGCATAAAAACACTTATAATTTTGACGTTTTTTATTAGGAAATTGTTTCCTTGAGAAAAGGTGGCTAGTGATTACATTATCAGACTTGAAGGACATAAGATCAAAGTTTTAGGAATCCTAGGAAACTCTCTTAATTTAGAATTTGGCACACGTGGAGCACACACACATGGTGTAGACGTTTTTAGGGTGCATGGGTACACTTGATCACTTATCTTGGTACATGGGATCACTTGTCTTGGTTTCTAACCATGGGAAAACTTTTGATAGACATGGTGTATTAAATCATTTGCATGGTACATAGGGTCATTTTGTATGGATTCAAATAATGGAAACGTCCCATGGAGCTTCAGGTAGGGTAGGGTGCGCATGATCATGGTGTTTCTACCCATGCGACTTGCACATGTTAGGGGTGGCCATGACTTCATGGGTTTACAAAAATCAAATAAAAATTAATATATCCTTATTTACATGAAATTATGATTTATATCCTATAGTTTTGAAATCACATAAACCTAATGCACATTTTAAGATATGGTTTGGCCCTAGGTGATTTTCCTTCAAAAACTTTCCTTATTTAAGACCCACTAAGGTCATTAGGAAAATGAAAATTTAAATCTTGGCCAATTGTTTTGATTTTTTGATGTGTCGTTCATTTTGTTGGTTCATGTCATTCTATTTCATTTTAGGTCATTTCGATCCCCTAAAGTACCCTAAATGACAATTCTTTCTAATTTGGGCCCCTTGAAGGGCATTTGGCAAATGAAAACCTTAACCGCAACCAATTGTTCCAATTTTTGGATATGTTGTCCAATTAGTTGGTTCATGTCACTTTACTTTATTTCAAGTTATTTTGGGTCCCTAAAGGTGACCAAATGAAACTTTTGAAAACCTACCAAATTTAGCCTTGAAATGAGCCTGGTTTTATTTTGCACCTAATTTCACTGAATTGATACAAAGTTTTTATGGTATTACATTTATTTGAATTTTTAAGAACTATATACTCTTTCAAGTTTTAGTTAATTGAATTAAAGCATGTAACCTTTTACTTATTTGAGTAAACAAGAGTTTAAAGCATGTACTTTTTTATTTTATTAAGTAAATAAAGAGTGAATATTTCCTTTATCTCTATTGTAATAGTCCTATTAAATTTGAAGTTAAATAATTGGGCTGTGTGCTCATTGAAAAATGATAACACTTGAGATAAAAGAAAGTGATGTAAGTTGTGTACTTATAAATGTAACATGGGACCCAACCCGCCTTGTGGTTAAGCTTAAACATGTTTCTAGGGGATTGAGATGTTACAAAGTTGGTATCAGAGCCTAGGCCTTAGGTGGCTTGGACTAAAATTAGAAAGTCAATTGTAGCTGTTTGATGAGAATTAGAAACTCTAACTAGGGTTTCATTTTAAATTGAATGAAATATTAGAAGGCCCTAAGTTTTATTTTCAAATTGAAAACTATTTTGGAAATTGTTATCAAAATAGAAAGATGTGTTTTGAAATGTTTTGTTTAGATACAAAGATTGCAAGATGAGCTGATAGTGGGTAAGCCTTGTCCTGAGTAAAGCTAAGTAGTGAAAGGGAGGTGGGTTATCTCGCCCAAGAAAGCGCAGTTGCTAAACGGACTTCGGTCTTGCCACTCGATCTAGAGGTTTTCCTACCAGCTTGTACGAGTGGTCTAAGTTGAAGAACACCTTTACTTTCCATAAAAAGAAAATTAGAAGGTGAAAAATTAGGGCAAAAAACTAATTAAAAGTAAAAAATGATGCCAAAAATGGTGTCTTGACTAGACAAAATATTGTGAGTCAACCAAATTGAAACCTTGCGTCTAGGGGAATAACCTTACGTAGAAACATGGGTGGGCTAGTGGATCAAAAGCATAAAACTTTAGGACATAGGTTAGAAACTGAAAATGTGTAAGAACTAAATCTTGTTTGGTCAGGACACGAGATCGGGAACACTCTATGACTTTGGTTTCTATGTGTTATGGGACGCATAGGAATTTGGGGTCATGGAGGAAGCCTAGACTCAGAGAATGACAAACCATGCTTGGTGAATGATCGATAACTTTGGAAGAACTTGTTTCTTTATTCTTAGTTTGTATGGGATAGTTTGGTATAGTGGGCTCAAGAACCTTAGTTATCGAACAATTTGCAAAATTGTTTGGGTAAGGCTTTGCTCTGGATGAAACCCTAAGTGAAAAGGGTAGAGTGGTATGAGATACTTGAACTTGAAAACTTAGGTAAAAGCTTGGAACCTTACTGTGCTAGCTTGATTGTATGATTGTGTGATATGCATGTTTAAGTGTTTAGTTGCTTTGAGACCAAATCCTATACCCATGCATGAAAATAATCTAAAAGAAAAACTTTAGGCCACTAAGCAAATCAAGAACCTAGAAACATGAATCTAGAGTCATGATAGTACGAGCAAAAAACTTTTTTTAGAGGCCACACAAAGCAAGTGGCAGGAAGACTTCATCAGGTTGAATTAGAAGGACCTGGCTATAGCTAAGCATGAGTTCATAGAGCTGGCCAAATTCTCTCAATAGCTGATCAGGGAAGAATGAATAAAGGCCAATAAGTTCGCACAGAGTCTCAAGATTGAGGTCCAAAAAATAATAATGACATTGGGCCTCCGAACTTACAAGAATGTTGTGGAATGGGCCCTAATCCTTGAACAAGAACTCAACTTGGAGCAAAGGTTGAGGGTAAACAATAAGAGGCGTAGTAATGAAACAGAGAACCCAGATGCTTAGAAAAAGAATAAGAGTGGCGAGAAGGCACCACAAACTCAGAAATAGGGATAAAATAAAAATAAACTAAAAGAATAGGCGAGGAAGCACGGACTACGCTATATGTGTAGGCAGAAGGGTCATTTAGCATGAACTGCCTGACTTGACTCGCTCAGGCTTCTCAGCCACAGACCATTCAGGAAGGAGGTCATAATGATCGTTTTCAGGGTAGACAACAATGACATAATGCCTAGGGCAAAATAAGGGTAGTGGTCAAAACTAGTCCAAAATGTTTGCTGTGGAGGCCCAAGCAGATAAAGCTCATCTGTAAAACCCTAGTAGTCCATTGTTGGCACAAAAGAATAAATTTTGAATATGAGTAGTGGCATGAAGTTCTGTTACTTAAAGGTTGTTAAGGTTTAACATTATGAATTTTGGTCTAAATAAGGTTTTATACCTGTGATTTCCAATTAATAAAAACAACTTCCTTAAGAACTCTTGTTGGCTCACTTTAAATATTAAAGAAAGTGTTTGTCATTTAAGGTAATGGCCCCGAGACCTGCTGTGTGGTAGAGTTCATTGAGTTGGAGGTGGGGTACAACAAAGAAAACTTTACATAGTTTGAAAACTTTAGGATATGTATGACTCTAAATAAAAGACAAGTCTTGCCCACCGAATCTTTTGGAATAGATTAGGGGTGGACAAGCGCAAGGCAAATAGCTCACCAGCTTATTAGAAGTAAGTAAATAGGACAAGCATATTGACCTTATGTTAGATGCTAAGAAGACCTTAAGACTTAAGGAGAAGATACTGTTTGGGTGATTGTAGATCATCTCAGCAAAGTTGTTCACTTCTTGCCAATTAGATCCATAGACAAAGTCAGTAAACTAGGAGAAATTTATGTGAAAGAAATTGTTAGGCTTCATGGTGTGCCCAAGACTATTATATTTGATAGAGACTCTCGCTTCACTTCACAATTCTAATAGAGTCTATAGAAAGAGATGGTTAGTACGATTAGCATGAGTACAACATTTCACTCTTAGATGGATGGTCACTCTAAGAAATTTATCTTGATTTTAGAGGATACGTTGAGGTTTTGTGTTTTACAATTCAAGGGGAATTGGAATGAATACTTACATGTGGCAGATTTTGCCTATAATAATAATTATCAGGTAAGTATTAAGATGGCTCCATTCGAGGCTCTTTATGGAAAACCCTACAGATCACGTACTTGTTGGGCTGAACTCGAGGATCAAGTATTAACTAGACCAGATTTGGTGGAAGAAATGAATAACCAAGCCAAGTTAATATTGAAGATGTTGACTACGATATAGAGTCGTCAGAAGACCTATGCTCACAAGAGGAGAAGACCACTAGAGTTCCAAGTTGGGGACAAGGTATTTTTGAGAATTAGTCCTCAAAAGGACATCAAGAGGTTCGAATTCAAAGGAAAGTTATCTCTAAGGTTTGTTAGACCCTTTGAAATACTTAGAAACATCTGAGAATGAGCTTATGAATTAGACCTACCAAACCAAATGACTTCAACTCATAGCGTATTCTCTGTACCCATGTTGAGAAAGTGCAAACCTAACCCTTTTCACATCCTCCACTAGGAGGAACTAAATATTAAGATGATGCTACTTACGAAGAGACAGTAGTTACAATCTTTGACCATAAAGTATAAAGTCTATGAACGAAGGATATCCCATTAGTAAAGGAACTATGGAAACATCATGGGTGGAAGAATCTACTTGGCAACTCGAAAGCGAGATGAAGACAAAGTATCCACATCTATTCACTAAAAATTCTTAGCTATGTACAAATTTCTAGGAAATTTTTTTTTCTAATGGTAGGTTGTAATGCCCTGAAAACTTTTTACTTGATAAAATAAAATCCAATGTCTATTTAGTGAAATTTGGGTGCAAAATGAAATCAAACTCATTTACGGGCTAAATTTGGCAAGTTTCCAAAAGTCTCATTTGGTGACCCTTAGAGACCGCAAACCACTCGAAACAAAGTAAGGTGACAAGAACCAACTAATTGAATAACATATCCAAAAATTAAAACAATTGGTCAAGATTAGGGTTTTCATTTGGACAAATGCCCTTTAAGGGTGTACTTTGGGGAATCGAAATGAACCGAACTGGAATAGAATGACATGAACTAACAAACTAAACAACATATCCAAAAATTAGGACAATTGGCCAAGATTTGGATTTTCATTTCATAGTGCCTTCAGTGGGTTCAAAATAAGGAAATGAAAATCAATTTGGCAACACCATATATTGAAATTCTTAATTTTTTCATGTGATTCCTAAACTATAGGTTATAAATGATAATTCCTTGTGAATAAGGAGATATTAATTTTTATTTGATTTTTGTGAACCTATGATGTCATGACAACCCTAAGCATATGCAAGTCACATGGGTGGAACACCATGATCATGTGTACCCTCCCCCTATCCTAAGCTCCATGGGACGTTTCCTTTATTTGAGTTCATGTAGAATGACCCCACGTGCCATGGAAATGATTCAGTACACCACACTTATGAGACGTCTCACTTAGTGTTAAGAAACCATGAATGAATGATCTCATGTACACCACACACCACCATGCAAAAACGATCCACCTATGTGAGTGTGTGTGTGTGTGCATGTAACACCCCAACCCCCACGTTCTTTGAGTTTGAGAGTTGGACATAACCACCGTTCCTTTTTGACGGTGGACTTAACCAATTGGCGGGTCGGGCAGGTGTTACTTTACAAGCGACACACACTTGACTTTCTATTTTTCAATACCACCTGCCTTAGAATAAATTCAATAGTGCAATTTCATATTTAACAAAATCAAGGCATTTAAAGGTAAAAAAAAATCAACTTCTTTATTAAGAAAGTATATAACTTTCTAAGAATATACCATTACATTGTTTATCAAAAGAGATTCATAAACTCAAAATTAAAATCAATTTTCAGCAGAAGTCTTATTTCAAAATTGGGCAACATGCCCTTACATTAAAAAGAAACTT
>JAJIYU010012980.1:0-14198 GCA_030144865.1 Tinospora cordifolia
GATCGTTTTCTTCAGCTCAAATCCGTGCTCTTCTTCCTCTGTTTGTCCAGATCGTGCAAACTGCTGCGTTTCTTCTTCTTCTCCAAACCAGCAACGGCTGGTTCTCCTTTCATCTCATTTTTTTTTAAATCAAACCATTAGTTATTTATAATATTTCATCTACCATATGATATTCAAGATCATATATGCACATATATATATACATATATATATATATATATATATATATATATATATCTATGAAATATTTTTTTTCACTTAGTTAAACAATTTTATATATATATATATATATATTTTTAAATTTCATTGCGATGCGCTCGCGTTACAAAAATTTGGGTTATTACAAGTAGGGTTTTGTACCTCTTATATTTCAATTAATGTATTTGAATTTTTTCTAAGATCACTTGTTACTTTATTAAGGAATGTCTATGAGATAATGATAGTCAGGAAATTCTAGAGATTTGGGACTAAAATGGAAAGAGTAGAAAATAGAAATAATGTGACATTGGCTTACCTCCCGGCCAAGTGGTGGGGTCCACGTTTCTCAAAAAAGAAAGGAATTTAGGGAAGGCAGGGTATTACACAAGCTCATCATGTAGATTCAAAGCATGTTCCTAGACTAAGCAAGCATACATGGGTATAATATTTGAATCAAAGTAATAAGACAAAATCTGAAAATCATCTCCACATTATAACTTTAGTTCCTTATTGTCCTTTTAGTGCTATTTCAAGCATCTTTGAGCCTTCAACCTTGAACATTAAAATTTAATACATTATTTTTTATGATCACGGTGTTCTTAACATTTTTGAATCATATTTTAATGATTTCTATCTAATATGGCCTTTAGTTGTGTGAGGATATCATCCTAGATTAGTCTTAGTATGATCTTCAATCTGTGTACCATGATAGAGGAAAAGATTATCACAATAATTAGAACCAAAAAGTAAAAAATAGGAAATGCAAAAACACTACCGCAGTAACCAGAGGAGATTTACAAAACTCTCTTGCATTACTGCGATAAAGTATCACGATAATCAGAGGAGTTTTTAGAAAAAACAACAGCATTATTATGGTAGGTTATCACTATGATCAGAGGAAAATTTGTAGAAATAGAGGAAAACAAAGACATTACCGCGATAATAGTGATCACTACCGTGGTAACTTGCACGGAAGCTGGATTTTTGTGTATGTTTCTCCAATTCTTTGCTTAATTTCTTTTGTCATTGGCATCCTAATACTTCAAATTTTAGACCATGAGTCATGTATTTGAGACTTAGATAGGGTCGTTATACCTTCTTTGATTCATTGAATCCTTTGATTTCTCCAAAAGAATGCCTAGTAGTGCATTCTTGCTATTGTGATGTAGAATTCTGGGTTTTCTGCCTTCCTGCAACTATGGTTGTTGTGTGGAATAGCTAGGAAACAAAAGAATGCCAAGAAGAAGGCTAAGAGAGCAAGAAAAGAAGTAATTCGCACTTGCTTGAGTGAAGAGAATGGGGTATTCTTGTTGGTTTTGAATAGAATTTAAATTGATAGGGTTTACGAAGTTACTTGTGTGTTAGAAACTTTCTATAGTCGCTTTGGTGACTTTTCATAATCTTTTTGCACAAGTTTCCTTCATATTACCGCGATAGTGAAAAGGCATTACCGCAGTAACCAAAACACAATGTTTTCGTTGAATTTTCTAGGCAGCAAGACACTACCACTGTAGTAAAATTCATTACCATAATAACTAGAACGTTGTTTAGTATAAATTTGTATGTTTTGTTTTGGTTTGCCTACTCCTTTGTACATTGATTTGTACATCTTTTGCACTATTACTTTTATGGGTTTTCAAAGGTTTATTTTATTTGAATTATTTTATTTTATATTTTTATTTAATTATTCAACAAAATCTTAGGATATTACAAATAAAAACCGAAGTCGTAATTGATTGGATGTAATATCCCAAATTATTTTTTATGCGATTTAATTGATATAGACGCATGTATATATTAGTTCGTGCCTATATATGTGACATTTTATTAATTGGTGCTTATATATATTATTTTGAATTAATTAAGATAGACTCATGAAACTAATTGATTAAGTAAATGGTGTAGAAGTATATGTGTGGGCATTATATAACCACATGGATATATACATATACATTAATTTATTTATACTAAGCATATAGTAGGATTAATTAAGTTATAGTAATATATGAAAAAAATATATATAGGATTAATTTAATTAGTATATAAAGGATTAATTCATAATAATTGATCAAATTTATTGATTGATATATATTAATACTAAGCATATAATATAAATTGATATATAGTTATAGATATATATATAAATTGATAAATGATTTAATATATACTTATAGTTAATTAACCGGTAATTGAATAGTTATATGCAATTAAATGATATAATATATAGTTATATTTATATTGTTATAGTTTTATTAAATTATATTAATATATAGCTTGATATATGAATTGGTATAAATCAATAGTTTTACAATATATATATATATATATAAGTAATAGTGTACTTATGTATAATCTATTTATTAATAGTGTCAGATATGTATAACCTATATATTACAAACTTAAACTTGACTCATTTATTAATAGTGTCAGATTTGTAAACTTAATCTTAACCTGTTTATTAATCATATCATAATCGTGTACTTATGTATAATCTATTTAACTTTTTGTAACCAATTTTTAAAATTATTTTTTTATAAAAATATTTATAAAATACAAAACATAAATAATTTATCGAAAAATAAATAACTAATATTTTTAAAAAATAATAAAAAATTCAATTACATCATCAACATATTAATAAATATATTTATTTTAAATTAACTTATTAGTTTTTTATCTCTTAACTTGTCTATAATTGTATTAAATAAGTTATTTTTAGATTTAGCAGGTTAATCTATTAATAACTCAAATTTTAGTTGTGTGTAATTGTGTTTAACCCATTTTGACTCAAATCTATTTATGTTAAACTCAAACCCATTAAATGCATATCGTATTTAGGGTTTGGTCATCGTGTCATATTACAAATTGCCACCCCTACTTTGAAGTAAGAAAAACATTTATTTTCCTAAGATGTTAGGCTCCCTATTTCTCTAACTACTTTTATATCCCATGCTCTTTCTTATAGCTTGTATTTTGGCTAAAGAGATGTTGAAGTTAATATTGTTGAAGAAAAGGGATCAAATGAAGTATGCGAATATCACATCACTAGTTGTTTTTCACTGGTAATCAAGAGCTTTACTATCTTACTCCTAATTCATATATGTGGACCAACATATATTGTGACTAAATAAAGTATTTTTAAAGAAGACAACATTATCAATATGATATTACCAAGCTGGACCTTGGCTAAATTGAATTAGAAGTGATTTGGTGTAATATTATTATAGCCAATAGATAACATTGATTTTGACTTTCACTTTTTGCTAGTTCACCATTTCTTATATATATGGACCACTAGATTTTCTTTCTTTCCTGTTTTTTTTTTTTTTTTGTTTTAAGTTCACTTCTGAGTTTGTGTGTAGTAGAATATTTTTTTTCAGATTTCTGTATTAAATCTAGTTGTTTTGTTGCTCCATGCCCATTGATCAATAATATGAAAAAGAGTTTAAAATTGAACAAGATGATACTGTTCAAAGTGCCAAAACAAAGGTGAGAAGATTAAAAAAATACATCTCTTATCTCTTAATGTTGTAGAAAATTCTCTATTTAATAGAGAGAAAGAGCTTGAAATATCTTATTTAGAATATTCCAATAGAGAAAAGAAAGGCAACGTTTAAGCCATTCAACAAAATTCGAATTCAAGCTTAATGGAGGTGGTTGAAGGCCATAGGATGGATATGATTTCCAACATTATGCAAGTCCAATCTTGAGGTAAACCACTTAATCTAAGCCTTTTATACGTTGATTTAGATGATTTTAAATGAGAATTAGGACATGGGAAATTACTACGGTATGTGCATGGGTTGGTAAATTTACTTGATATTCATTTGCTGTGAAGTGCTTTTTGTGTCTTAGTTCCATAATAGCCTTGTATGGAAATTCATGATGCATGCTTAATTTATGATTATGTTAAGTTTTGGATGGTATTGATGGGGCTTTAAGTGATATGAAGTACACATGAGCATACAATTATTGTGTTTGCCTTAAATTGTGATCTTGCTAGGTGGAGTGCTATAAAATTCATGCGAACATGTGCATGTGACATGGGTTTATTTTTTGGCATTAAACTGAAAAACATCATGGTTGATCTCTTGACGTATTAGTAATTAAATTATGAGAAAAGTAATGCATGACTAGGGTTCAAACACTTGAAATTTTAAGCACTATGATAACATCTTTGTATGTTACGCTTTTGCTGTGGATTTATAAATTCAGTTAACTGACCTAAAGTACTAACAAAGACTTACAATTTGATGGACACATTGCAGTGATTCTTAGAATTACTGTATTCAAATTTTGTCCAAAAATAATAAGGATAGATGGGGCAAATTGATGAATGAACGATTGTCTTCCACTCTACTTAGCACTAAAAATTGAAACCAAATATATGAAATGACCTCTGGAAAATTTCAAATAAATTTTTGCGTTTAATTTTAGGGATATAAAATAGATCTGAAAAGTTTTGCAAAAATCCAACAAGCATATTGATGGAAAAAATAAAACAAATTCGTTGCACAAAGATAATTTGCGTGTAAGGTATAAACATCAACCACTTGATTTGCTCAAAATAAGGCCAAATGCCACTAAAAAAAAAAATTAATCAAAAAATTTTAGAATGTTTTAGAATGTGTAAAATAATTTCACATAATTTAAAATTAATTTGACATACAAATTAACCACAGTTCCATCCATGTCATAGTGTATGACCTCTCTCCATAAAACCTCAAAAGTACTAGCACTTACTGACGATATCGCCTGTTGGAAATACAAAGCATATTTTTACATAGTTTTCAAAAAACTTTAGAGATGAAATTTGTAATAAATTTTTGGTCATAAAATAGTATTTGGCAACTAATATTTTTTGGTCGCAAAATGATATTTGGCAATCCAATTTTCTTTATCGCAAATACTATTTAGTGATTAATATTTATTACAAAATAGTATTTAACTATTAATATCTTTGTAGTTATTAAAAAGATTTATTGATCCTCATTAGTGACCAATGCGCGAACGCATGCACGCGTAGGCCATCAAGCCCCTGCAAGACAAAGTTAGGAAACAATCTTTTTCATCAACTTGGCTTACCAAGTTGGAATGACTTTAAAGTCAATGTCCGCGGCCGGTAAAGCCTATAAAATTGTTTATTTATTAATAAATAAATAAGCTGCATAAATTTGTGAGAGTGGAATTCTCTGTTGTACATTAATTTTTGTTATTAACTGATCTATTTCCTCGGATTGAATTCCGAAAATAAAGGCATACTGAACTGCATTAAGGATTATACTGGGTAGGCCAGTCAAGTATAAACCCAAATGCTTTCTATTCCTAGCTACAACTGATGTAAGATAGTAAAAAAATTAAGTCAAAGAGATCGCTGTGGGCGTGACTAACAACAAGAGTATTATTTAGCTTAATGTTCAATGTATGTATTGATTCGTTTGAAAACGAAGTGAGAAGAGGTGGGGATCTAATTACTGGCAAAGATAGAGATTGATAGTTGACCATTGACTTATAGTTATCTTTCTCTCTCTCTCTCTCTCTGTAGGGGTTATGAAAATGAAATCTGAATTCTTTTTTTTTTAAAAAAAATATATTTTTATGAACAGACAGCCGGTACCGTTTAATTTAACCCTGGATTTTATTTTCAGAACCAAACCAACTAACCAGGGTTACTATAAACCAGGGCGGCCATGAGGGAAGCCATGGGCCCACCGTTCCCTGATTTCCTGGGCTCTTTAAATTCGTTGTAAGTAGTCTTTGTATACAACAAAATTATTACAATTATTAATTATCTGTTTCGTGAACTGAGGGCTCAAAAAAATTTCTTATCATACGTGAAACTACGTTTTAATTCCCATCTAAAGCCTATTTTTTACTTTTCAATATTTTTATTCTAATCTAATGCTTATTCTTTAGTTTTTAAGATTTTTTATACCAAAATTAATATTTTTTTTACTTAATTAAAATGACAGACTCATTACAATTATAATTATCTATTCCACACTTTCTACGATCCAATTCAGGCATCTGTAAACATGTATATAAATGTAATATAGTTTAATATATATATAACTTCTTCGAAAATATATACTTTTAGCTTCATGTAGACATATGGTGCATGCCCTATTTATTTAAATATTATTTTTATATATAATATGTGTAGTAAATAATATATATGATATATATATATATATATTATTTTTAAGTATTAATTTAACTTATTTATTTATTTAAACTATTAAGGACCTCAAGTCTTATATTAAAATATTTATGAGTTTTATTAATTATTAATTATTTGATTATTTTTTAATATCACTTCACCTCATTTTTAAAATTTTTTATTTTTATTATTGTTTTACTTTTTTTATTGCATTAATCTTTAAAAAAAAAAACTTATGTTATATGTGTTATCTACCAACTATATAATTTTTTTTTTGTTTTTAGTTAATTGTATACCATGATTTAATTATTTATTTTTATTTTATATGAAAATAACTACTTATCTTTGTTTCATAATCTTTTTTTTTGTTGCTAATTTTATACTTTATTTGAGTAAAATAACTTTTTCAAACATACAAAATTAAAATTGTCAAAAATTTACACTTATTTGTTCCTTAAGTTTGTTATAGCACAAAATTTAACATCATTTACTTATAATAATAAAAAAATATTTATATTTTAATATATAATTGTAACCCCCCCCCCCCCCGGTGCCTTGAATCATGTCACAATCGCCTCTGGCTACGCATCGTTGTCTCCCATCTCGAGACAAAATCAAGTCAAACATGCAACCACTCCCGCTCTCAATATTCAAGAATCGGGATGTTACTTTTAATCATTCTTTCTCATTAATCACAACCATCCCAACCAAAACATCAGAGTGCGGAAACATAACAAATAATAATATGCATGACTAAAATATACGAATGATGTGATAATTAAACAAAACTTTTCAATAATGAAAGACTAGCCCCATGGCCTAAATTCAAATAACTAAATAACCAAATACTTGGCCCCATGGCCAAAGTCAATAAATAAAACAACCAAACATGATTTAAATGTGTCCCATGCCCTACAACTGTAAACAATTAATAAACTTTTACTCCTATACAACCTCAAGAGTGGATTGTATCAAATTACTTTAATGGTCTCCAATTACTTGCTTGTGAGCAAGTATCCTCAGTAATTCCCTTAAAAAATAGATTAGTGGGGTGGACTCAAGAACCTAGTAGATTGTTTATAGCACATCTCAAACATTATCAAAGTCAAAAAAATAACAGATGCAAATGCTTATAATCATTAAGCATTTCAAACACTTCAATTGTTTAGGTTGTTGATAAAATCGAAAAGAATCTCTTCAATATTTTCCTATGTCTAAACTCTTGCAAGTAATGCCTCGAATGTAACAACTTCGAATTTCGTAGTTTATGTACAAAGGAAAAATAAAATAGAATATAAATTTTGGGAAATTATGCAACTTATGCCAAGGATAAAGAGATAAAATACATTTTGAAAAAAAAAAGAAGAAGAAGAAAATAGATAATTTTAAGAGATTTAAATTAGATACTCATTGATCCAAAAATGCTAAATTAATAAATTAGAAAAAAAATATATATATAAATAAATGAAATATGTATGAAACAGAATGGAATTAAATAAATGAAAAGATAAGCTTGGTTATCTTAAGAAATAAACCTATAAAAAAAATTGAGAAAACTCAAATTTAAGGTAATGTTGGCAGTTTAAAAAATTTTGGATGCTTTCAAATGCTGAAACTGGAAATTTCGGGCTCCTTCGAATTTAAGCGATGAACAGACAATCGAGAAGTTTCACGGAAGGAAACGGGCAGTGAGTCGGAGAACTTCGAGAACGGTCGCTGCGTCTATAAATAGAACGGGTGGTCGGAGAAACAGGGATGGAGACAAAGTTGGTTGTTTGGTCATTGGTCACGAAAGGAGCTGCAGTAATTGGAGAAGAAGAAGAATGGAGCTGCAGTGATTGAAGAAGAAAAAGAAAGCAGTTGCAGTGATTGAAGAAGAAGAAGAAGAAGACGGCTGAGGAAGAACAAGGGAGTGACCGAAAGAGTGGATTATACATGAAGAACAGTGTTGAGTGAACGGAGAACGTCAAATTGATAGTAGAATTTTGGGTTTGGAAATTGAAGCAGAGCACGGCGCAGGGGAACTGAAAATGAACTGCTGAGTTTGGAAGTTGAGATAGAGCATGATCGGCAGGGAGGTATTGGAGTTGGACAAGGGAACTCAGCTGCTGCAACCAAGAACAGAGGAGAGGACGGTAGTGCAGGAGCAGTTGAACACACGGCAGACAGGAGGAGGGGAGCAACTGAAATTCAGTTGAGCAGAGCAGCATCCATTCTGTGAGGAAGAAGAACAGAGAAGGTAAATTATGATTCTGAAAATTAGTTTGTTCCTCTAGTTTAAAAATGAATGCCACCTGGAATTGAATCATAAAGGAAAAGAGTAACTTTTCCGGTTGAATTGATCAGATTCACGGTGAAGTTTGCAGCTATGTTCAATGCTCTGATTTTCGTTGAGTCAAGGATGGTGGAGTGAATTGAATGGCTGATCAGAGTGGTTGCAGGAGGTGATACGAGGAGCAGCTTGATTGAATTGAAGCACCATTGCTGGGCTAGTGTAATTGAAATCCGGGCGTGGCAAGATTGAAGGAGTGAAAACCAGGACTTGGTTGGGACGTGGTGGACAGAGAAGAGAGGAAACAAAGAGTGGTAGCATTTCCTTCATCAGTTGGTGGGTTGACCGAATTAAGAGGTAAGAAGAATTATTTGGATTTTGGATTATGGGTTTAAGCATGCTTGTTCAATAATCAAAATATAATAGGATTTATTGATGTAATTTGAATTAAATCATAAGATAGTATAGATGAATTAGTATGCATTAGTTGGAATTAGGAAATTATATAATGCTAAGATTGAGGAATAAAAATTAATTAATGTACTTCCAATAACTTAAATCATTAAATTAAGTAATTAAGAAGAATTAGAAATCATCTATGCAAATACTAAATCATTCAAAGTAGGAGAAGAAGTGAATAATTATTTGAACTAGTGCTATAAATAATTTTAGTAAAATTCCAAGAATAATGGAAAATTAAAATCGTCAATTCCTAACAAGATTAAAGATTTAACGCACAGAAATCTTATTTTGTTCATAATTATTCTATGAATAATTTGACTATAATAAAAAGAAAAAGAAATTAAAGAATACTTAATTTAGTAATGATACAAAAAGATTCCCAAAATTGTTTAACTCCTCATGAAAAGTATTAGTAGGGAAATTAATGGGAAATATTGATTGAGAAATCATTACACTACAATTATTTTGTAGATAAAATTTCTAGGACGATCGCTAGTGACGAAGGGGAAGAAAATCGCCCAAGAGTTCAGGTGGGCGTGATTCTCTCTCTCATTCGTATTATGCGAATTTGAATTCAAATCATCGGTCTGATAGCTTAAAATAAATCATGTTATGAAATGACTTGAATTTGGTTGTCTTGAGTATGCGATGAATGGATGACTTGTTATTAAATTTCCATTACATGCAATTCTAAAGATTTCTTCATTTATTTCCTTTAATTGTAGCTTTATGTTTCCTTAGTTAATAAATGTTATGTGTGTGTTAGATTGTAATGTTCATTTGTCACAAAATTAAAATAAGATTAAAGAATCATGAAGAATCTACGTACCGGTGTGATTGACGAGCTCGAGGCGGGTCGAGGTGATATCTCCTATATGTCACCGTTTAAGACCGACGTACTGCAAGGCGAATCGTAGGGATTCCCAACCGTAGCTGTAGGTTACAGCTAGTAGTCTTTGGGAGTTAGTACGAGGTTGCAGGAAGTACCCTCTCTTAGGCTATGATGTTAAGAACTTGACTGATTTTAGATAGTTTCTCGAAACTTTCTATGATTAGACGAGATTACCAGGAATACCGAGAGGCATCTCAACCCTCTTTCGGTCGTAGACCACAACTGAAACAAATAATTGTTTGAAACGCATAATGTATGTAAGTGTTTGAATGTTTTGAATTTTGGTTTGTATAATGCTTGTGATGTGCAGGGATGATCCACTCGGCTTTCGAGCTCACCCAATATTTATTTTATAGGTAACCTCCGAGATGAAGTTTGACCGGACGTCATTCCCATTAATTTTGTCTTGTTTTCGAAGTAGTTGGGTAATACTTTCTCTTTTTGCGATAATATGTAAGCTTAGTCAGTATGTTGTTGTTTCTTTTTGTTGTACTGTCAATATGTAATTGAACGTTTTGTCAATGTACAAATGAAAACTCTTTGACTATAGTACTAAGACTGACCGAAACTTTTGAATGAAGTTTTTGTTTCGCTGCATGTTTTATTCGTATTTTTGGTTTAATCTTATTTTGAAAAATAAATTATTTGCGAAATTAAGAAAGAATTAAGTGGCATTCCAATTTATCATCGGACGACGATCCCCACGTGAGACAACACGTAAATAAAGGTCCAATCGAAAAGTTGGGGTGTTACATCGAAAGCCAATTCCTCATTGTCGCATAACCTTAGGAGTGTGGTCTCATTCAATCCTCAAACCCCTTCTCAACTACTGCCATAGTATCATGGTGTGTGTAATACCCCAAAACTTTTATAGAAATTTTGGTAAATTTAAATAAAATAATTTAAGCACAATAGACCTTGAAAAACTCATGAAAACATTGTTTTAGAAATTTTTAATCAATGTACGAAAGAATCGATAAATCAGAGCGAAGCAAAAATTTTGCATAATAACCGTCCACAAGTTACCATGGTAATTTGCAATAATTCGACTAAAACCCAAAAAAAAATTAAAATCACAACGTTCTGGTTACCATGGCCATTCGTGTGATTACCACGTTAATTCAACTAAAATGCAGAAAAGTAGGATTCTGGTTACTGTGGTAATTTTTTGAGTTACCGCAATAATATGTGAATTATATAAATATAAATAGTGCGCCGAAAAACCCTAATCGTCATTGTAACCCAACAATTGCACACCAACTCCCAAGAACTAATAGTAACTGCCAATAATCAAAATTTCTTCCCTTCTCTACCATTCTAGATTGATTTATATTCATTCAAACCCCTCTCTACTAGTTTGTGAGCTTAGATCTGTGAAAAATAAGCTCCACCAAGAAGAAGATCTGTGGAAGTGTTGTTCCAAATGTCTTGTACCCAGGTAAAGTCACGAAACCCACTTGAAATCTTGATTTTTTAGCATTGTAATTCATTTCCTAAGTGTAAACATGTTTTTCTTTGAAGCCTAAGTAATTTGAGGATTGCAAAACCTTGTTTTGGTGAGGATTGAAGAGGAAATGTGAAGAGCCCTAAGTTATAAAGATTTCTTTTAGTTTGGTATGTGTTTTAATCTTAATGTGCATGTATTTGATTATTAAACACATGAAAAAAGCACGAGCGAGACAATGCACATGAAAGCATTGAACACACGAACCCACTGGCTACCGTGGTAACTGACTGTTGACCACCGTAATCAGAGGAAAAAAATGGTTGAATGTATGCACCTTAGGATATTAATGTTAGTAAACCATTACATTATGATTTAAGAGACCTTGGGAATGTTTCAAACTCATGTAATGTGGTTGTGAATCTCATAGATTGAAAGACAAGGTTAATACAATGCAAAACAAAGGCCCAAGGCAATGAGATATAAAGGCGGAAGTGATTATCTTGCTCCCTAGTATTATTTGAATTTTAATGCTAAATATGTGATGTTTACATTGTTTGAATGCCTAGAAGCATGCTAGGATGTTGATTAAATAATTTGTAAATGACACGAATATATAAATGCTAGAATAACATAAGTTATATTTTCAATTTCGGTGTTTACATGCTTTTATGCTTCTACGAAGTGATTGTTGCCTTATTTATATTTCTATGACATGATTAGCATGATTACATTGTTGTAAAATGATGTTTTATACATAATAAAATGCTTTTTGATACACAAGCAAAGATAAATTTAGAGTTGGATCGCATACCATTGCAGTTATCCATGGGGGATCACTATGGGTGTTCTTGCGATAAGGAGCAATGGGTTTGCCCCTAGTTCCCGATTTCAGTGATGGGTGTGCCCCTATCCCATTAGAATTTGGCATATAGTGCATTTTGCTCGTCTTTCTCGACATGATGATGATGAGAGAATACCAAGGGTAGGCCCTTTGGTCTAATTAATGATTATTGATAACTAAATGTTTAAAACACCTAATGAATGATAAGTGTTTGCATATTTAGTGTTTAATTTAAATAATGCTATAAATGTATTGTGTATGATCCACTAGGCTCTTGAGCTCACCCCACATCTTCATTGCAGGTGACCCTTGAGGCAGTTTATGTTGATAGTACTACAAAGTACTATAGGAGTTGTAAACCTTGCTATTGAGGTTGTCATCAGAGTTATTTTGTTGGATAGTTAGTTTAGATTGGGTATATGGCCCTCCAGACTACTTTTAAATTATTAATTTTTTTTATGGCTTAGACTTTGGCCACATAGGCCATGTTTAGATATTTCAGTTGGAAACTTGTTCCACATTTATTTAAATTGCAACTATAGAAGTTATTAATTTGACTATTGATGATTGCTGCTTACTTTCCATGTGTTACTCCTTGGTGAGTCCAAGAGTTTGATTATTTATGCATATGAGTTCTGGTATGTCTAGATGATGTTTAATGAGAATTAAAATGCGAGAATAGTAACATCTCGATTCTTTGTGGATGATATTTGTGCCAACATTTAATGACACGTCTCTCATGCGTGACAGACATAACAGAAACGAAGGACCAAGAACTAGAGCATTACACATGGACACCTGCCTAGGGTGGGGGAAATACCTATGGTGATACTAGGCTAATGCCACAGTATCAGTACCACTACCCCAATACATAGTTAGATTCTTAATTGTTTTTATTTAATGACTACTAGCATACACAATTTATCTCCTCATCATAGTAAATGTATACATAAAAACATGCTAATAAATTATTACTCATGCACCAAGTCACATGAATCATGCTATTTATTAAATAACATAAATGGCATATTCTCAAATCAATATTCAAAATACATAAATCACATGTCATGCTAACAATGTATAACGAACAAACAATTTAAACAAACAAGCACCATTACATTCCTAACATGCTTCTAGACAATGTAAAGATAGTAAACAATCAATCATGTGTCACATTTGAAACTAAGACAATATTAAAGAGAGTTAATAGTCATCTCCACCAAATTCTATGTCCAATTCCCTGCAATTTATGTTTTTGCACCCAAGTCTTCTTGAGTCCTTAGCCTTTAAGGATTTTGAACCATTTATCAGTGTATGTTATATTCCAAATACTTCAAACTCATAATACAATGATTTCTAAGTCAAATATGCGTGTTGTATGTAAAATAGTGTGAAACAAGTACTCTATAGTGTTCATTATCCTCTCAGTATCGCAGAATAAGGACGGTTACTATGGTGGACTGTGTGTGAAAGTCAAATTTCGAGTTTTCAGTAGGTTTTCATCATTACCATGGTAGCCAAGGGAGTTACCTATAACACCCCAATTTTCGACCGGACTTTCGTTTACGTGTTATGTCACGTGTGGATTGTCGTCTGATGAAAATCGAGATGCTACTAAAATTCTCTTCTGTCAAAAATATATTTTCTTCAAATTACAGTTCATCATTCTTTAATTCTCAAGTTCAAGTCCATAAAGATATCATGTACAATACAGAAAATCATAGTAAGTCTTCAAATAAATCTTAGGTAAAGCAGCGGAAACACCTTTCAAACTATTTAGTTAAGCCAATGTGATACACGAGGAAAACCATTGAGAAAACAATTGAAATTAAACCAATGAAAACATGATACAATAATCTAGTGAAATATCTAAAGCAAAACTTCCAAATCACCTATCCCCGACGACCTCCCCATGAGGTGTCCAAA
>JAJIYU010012981.1:0-14165 GCA_030144865.1 Tinospora cordifolia
TCAAAGGAACACTAGTAGAGGTAGAGGCTTCATCATCAAAAGAGATAGGCTGAGGGGGTGTAACAGTATGGTGTATATCATCCCAACGCCAAGAATCCTGCTCATCAAATATAACATCTCTACTCACTAAGACTGCATTAGTGGTAGGATTATAGAGCTTGTAGCCACAGAACTTGCCACTCTTGTACCCAATGAAGATGGTCTTCATGCCTTTGTCATCTAACTTCTTCTATTCTGATCAGGAACATGCACATAGGCAATAGATCCAAAAACTCGCAGGTGGGCTACATTTGGTTTATAACCGCTCCAAGCTTCTTCAGGAGTAATGTGAGAAAGGGCTTTTGTAGGGGATCTGTTAAGCAAATAAACAGAACATGCAACAACTTTAGCCCAAAAAGTATGGGGAATACCTTTAGCTTTTAACATACTGCGGGTTATATCCATGATCGTCTGGTTCTTAGGCTCAGCAACGCCATTGTGTTGTGGTGTGTAAGGAGCTGTGATCTCATGCTTTATCCCATGAGTTGTGCAATAATCATTAAAGGTTGTAGAAGTATACTCACCACCACCATCAATGCGTAAGACCTTAATATGACGACCACTCTGCTTTTCAACAAGAGATTTAAATTTCTGGAAGCAAGCAAAAGTGTCAGATTTATAAGTGAAGAAGTAAACCCAAATTTTTCTGCTGTAGTCATCAATAAAAGTGAGGAAATATTTATTTCCTCCAATACTGGTAGTCTGCATGGGACCGCACACATCAGAATGAATCACATCCATAATGTTATTAGCACGCCAAGAAGATGAGCTAGCAAATGGTTGACGATGCTGCTTGCCAAGAATGCAACCTTCACAAAACTGTTCTAGATGATTGACAACTGGTAACCCTTTAACCAGTTTCTTCTGGGCCAGAAGCTTCAAACTACTAAAGTTTAAGTGTTCATATCTCAAATGCCATAACCATGACTCATTAGTAATAATAGTTTGAAAGCATGGGTAAGTATTATTCTGAATCTCTATTTTAAATAAGCGATTCTTCAAAGGAGATTTAAGAATGATAGTACCTTTGCTGTTGAGCATGGTTAAGTAATTATCCTTCATCTGCACATGGTAGCCTTTCTCAAGCAGTTGCCCAATGTTGAGTAGATTGTTTTTCATATTTGGAACATAGAATACATCAGAGATGTACTGATGATCACCATTCTTCAGCTTAATTAGGATGTGGCCTTTTCCCATAACAGGAATCTTGCTATCATCAGCAAACTTTACCTCTGTGCAGACAGATTCATCTAAATCAACAAATAGATCACGCGTGCCACACATATGATTAGTACACCTAGTATCAAGATACCAAAGATTTTTGGTGATATCACTTTCATGTGTTGATGCTGTCATCAACAGGGTTTGAGTAGCAGGAGCATCTTGTGTCTGAACGAAGGAGGCTTTCTCACTTGAATTTGTTGGTCGGCGATGCCAACAATCAGTTGCATAGTGCCCAAATTTTCTGCAAGCATAACATTGAATTTTAGATTTATCATTACCTCAACTATGACCACCGCGTCCACCACCAGTGCCATGACTGTTATTGGAATGCTTGCGACCTTGGTTTTGGTAATGTTGTTGCCCTTTGCCACGTCCTCGACCACGAGCCTTTTGTTTTGATTGCCCATTACGTTGAGAATTGTTGGACCTAGAAGCTTCAGTCTTCAAGGCTTTTTCTGTGGGCTTTTCTACACTCTTTTCTTTCAACCGCTGCTCATGAGCCTGTAAAGAACCAGTCAACTCATCAACTGTTAGTGTAGAAAGGTCTTTCGATTCTTCAATAGCAACAGTGATATGCTCGAACTTCATGGTAAGGGAACAAAGTATCTTTTCAACTACTGTTACTTCTTCGATCCTTTCATCATAACTCTTCATCTGATTAACCAAGACTTGTACTCGGTTAATACAAGTCTCAATAGACTCTGCATCTTCCATCTGAAGTAACTCGAATTGACGTCTCAGACTCTGAAGACGTACTTTTCTGGCTTTGTCTGCACCTTTGTAGGACTTCTCCAAGGTATCCCACGCTTCTTTTGCTGTTGCAGTTCTCTGTACCTTTTCAAAGGCTACATCATCAAGGGTTTGAAGGATAAAATATAATGCCTTTTTATCCTTTTTTCTATTTTCACGTACCATATCACGTTGATTAACTGGTACGTTCTCACCTGGATCAACAAACCCATTTTCTACAATATCCAATAACTCTTGATATTCAAATAGAGTCTTCATCTGCTTGTTCCATTGATCATACCTTTTGCCATCAAAAATAGGAAGTGATGGTTGATGAGAATTGTTGTTGAAAGCCATTGACCCCTTTCTTTATTTTGCAAAAGAAAGCTAATAGGCAGCACTGATTCAACTGTTACTATTCGTGAATAGTGATGATACTATCTCTATAACCACAGCGCGGATCTTTTGCTCTGATACCATAATGGAATAAAACCTCTACTCAAACTTTATTAATTTCTACTCAAACTGAATTGATTCATATTGAACCCGTAGGATCTATTTATAGACTCGGTTAGACACCTTTCCTAAACTCTGTAGAATTCTAGACTATCAGGTAACCTAATTAGACTTTATCCAAGATCTAATTGGATCTTATCCCAAATCATTAGATTTACTCAATCTGATATTTCTAGATCTAGATCAGATCATCTAGATTAGAATATAATTTAGTACCACTAGAATTCTATCAGGCTGCTGGTGCGTTATTCTGATGAAGCTGAAATTGAAGAAGAACGGTAGCCGTGGGTGTTGAATTTCTTGGTGCAGCAACGTACCTCGTTGGATCCTTGGTGCTTGATTTTTGTTGTCTAGTTTATCTCGCTACTAATGCGTTTTAGAGAAGGAGATGGAGAAGATGAATGTGATTTGGGTTGTGTTGGATTTGATTTTCCTTGTAGTTGCTGGCCATGGTTCAAAGAAAGGAAAACTTGATTTGTTGGGCATAAATTCGCGAACAAGAAGATGATGGATATTATTGATGCAATCTATGCGAAGAGCAACGTACGACAAAGAAAATCTATCGTTGGTGTCGCTCGTGCGAAGGAGACAAAGAAAGGTAAAAATACATATATTTTAGATTTTAAATTTCACATGGTGCAAAATTTAATTTTCTAATTTTATATGTAAAAACAAAATGAAATTAGAAATTTAAAACTTTATTAAATATTTTAGTAGAAATATTAGTTTTAATGCTTATAAATTTTGATAGATACTTAGAATATGAATATCAAAGCTTTAAAAATTCGAAGTTTTGAATATTAAAAATCAAATTTTATTTAGACGCGAGATGTAAATAGAAAATATTTAAAATCTTCTTATCCAAATAGAAATTAATTAAATTGATTATAAAAATTTGTTTAGAATATTTCAAATTAAATAAATTTAATATTAGATTATTTATTACTTATTAAACATGAGGATTAATTGACTTAATAAAATTAAATTAATTAATTTTTTAAATTAGGATTGAAAAAATTTAATAGTTTTATTTAATAATTCATATTAAATAAATTTTCAACACATTAATAGTTTTACTTAATATTAGAAGTTTAAAATTTAATAATTCAAATTAGTTGAAAACATGATAAATATACCTTTAGAAGTTTAAAATTTTTCATAAGAAAAATTGAAAATTTAGGCCTAAAACTAAAATTGTAACATCAATAAGTCTTATTTTGTTCATAACAATTATTATTATTATTATTATTATTATTATTATTATTATTATTATTTTTTACGATATGAATAGATAATTTAAATATATGAAGATTTTAATTGAAAAAAAATAGAAATTCGAGACTTAGTTCAAATTAGATATGAACATCTTAATTAAGCAAAATAAGAGTTATTGATCATAAGTTATTTATTTTTAGAACTTAGATTTAAGTTTTGGTGTTTGTAAATTAATTGTTCGAATCTAAATAAACTTATTTAGAAATGAATAAATCGTAGAAGCTTATAAATTAATTATTAAAGTTTCAATTTCAAATTAAGGAAATTTAGAAGACTTAGAAATTATTTTAATTAGAATATATACAATTCTAGAATTTAAGAATAATATTAAATTAGTTAAAACTAATATTTAGACTTTATAATTATCTTAGAAATTATTTAAGCTTAGAAATAAATTTGAAGGAAATTGAATATGAATTAGGAACTTAGAAATTTTTATTGATTATTGGATTTCAGATTTTTACAAATAGCTCGAAGGAAAGCAAGGAAGCCCTGAAGATTTGCAAAATCAGGTGGATGTGATTTCCTTATCATATGTATTATATGGATTTAAAAATTCAAAGCATTTGTTTGAATATTTTTAGGTTATTAGAATTTTATTAGGAAATTGATTGAAATAGTTTGGTATGCTTGAATGATGGGTGATGAGTAATTAATTAATCATTGCATACATGAATAGGAAATTATGCACTTAGATTTCATTATTTAACCATGCACTTTATTATTTTAATAGCATGCATTATTTGACTAATTTTCTATTGTATTGTGTGATTGAATTTGATTGTAAAACTAAGATAAGATGAAGGATTATTAAGAATTCATGTACTGGTATATTAGTTACATAGCACACTAACTATACTATAGGTATTTTATGTATAAATTGCTTGAGTTTAATAGAAAATTAATTGTATTTGTTTTATTTAGTTACACATGCATTTAGAGCATTTTTTGCATGATTAGATGCATCTTAGCATGATTTAATGTTTTTTCTAGCATTTTTATGTGAATATAATGTCCGAAAAAGGTTTTGAGTGTCTATGCAGGTTTAGAAGAATTGGAATAGCAAATAATAGTACAAGAGAAGTGATGGATGGTTGAAAATATAAATATCATCTCACTTGTTACCTAGGTAATCATTTCAATGACCTACGTAATCAGAGGAGAAGTCATATCATGTCACTAGTTATCTAGGTAATCATTTCAATGACCTAGGTAATCAGAGAAGAAGAAATATCATGTTACTGATTACCTAGGTAATTGGTTCACTAACCTGGGTAATCAGAAAAGTAGGAAACATCATGTCACTAGTTGCCTAGGTAATCATTTCAATTACCTAGGTAATTAGAGGAGAAGGAATACAAAGAAACAAAACAACTCACTGGTTAGCGCGGTCGATGGTCAAGTGACCAGGGTAAACAGAATGTGATCCGAATGAAGAACAAGTTGACCGCGATACATAGAGTAGAGGAAATTTGAGTCTTTATTGAAGGACGATGCTAACCTCAGTCACATGATTAATTACCGTGTTTCTCATATTTTTAGGGTTTTTTAGTGCGGGCCTATAAATAAGAGAGATTATTAGAGCCTAAACATTTCTAATTCAGAAAACCTCAAATGTGACGACTGAGAAAGGAAAAAACAAGGGTTTCAAGAAGGGATTGAAGATTTTTATCAAGTTTTGAGTATGATTGACTTTGTTTATTGTTGTTTAATGCTTTCAATTACTTTCATGTCAAGCTAATTAGTTTTCTTTGTCTGGGATGTGAATGTCCAATGTATTAACTGTGATTTGTTGTTGAAGTCGTTGATTTAAAAGCATTATTTTACATGGTGTATGCTTAATGCTTTATGTTTACTGGCCATAGACATGATGAACTCAAGGAATTAGACTAACTCGGAAGAGAGGTTTGATGAATGATTGTCGCAGTATAGATTTAGAATAGTTGATTGACCAGAAGGTTGTTAACTTATCCGGAGAGTTGCACAAGACTCTTGTTTACACAACATTAGGTTGTTGATGAAACACCTCGGGAGAGGGCATTATAAGACAACACCAATAGATATTGAAGTGCCTTGGGAGAGGGTTTCAATTACAGGTGCTAGAGCTCATAGTGTAGACATTTCATGATCTAAAACGAGAATCAAAGGTTATATAGCGACATTCACTATCCTAGACAACCGCTTTTATAAAGTTTTCTAAGATAAAGTTTAATCGCTTTTGATAGGTTAGATTCTTGTTCAAAAATTGATACACTCACTTCAATTGGAGCCTTGATAAAATGAAAACCAAAATTAGATTGGGATTTAAGGTATTTTACTAAATCCATTTTACCTGAGGACGATATATGGTCTCACCGGTTAACATTAGTTCAAACCTATACACTTGCAAGGTGTTTAACAAGTTTTTGGTATCGTTGCCTAGAAAAAACAGTGTTAAATATCTTAAAACTAGTTGAACTTGATTTAGTTTTAATTAAGGCAAAATTTTTAATTTTAATTTTAATTTTTCTTTTTTTATGTTGACTACTCATATTTTTTTTACTTCATTGGCTATACTTGATCTTTTTGGTTTGCTTCTGGTGTTTTAGGTTTTGTTTGAACAAAAATTCTCTTGGGTTAAACGATCTCGATCTGTTTAAGACAATCAAGCAAATCCAATTAGAAGTTCGAAGCCATAGATCTGATATGGCTAAGAGTAGTAGATCTGCAGTTGGCACTAATGGGGAAGCACCACTCCAAGACTTTTTCAAGCCCGTGTTGAATAAAAATTACTTCGAAATTGCTCGATCTAAAATTGCTCGCACACCCATCAATGCCAATAATTTTGAGTTGAAGCCGTCTTTGATCACAATGGTGCAGCAACACTAGTTTGGGGGTTTGGCTAATGAAGATCCAATGACACAACTAAATTCTTTCATGGAAATTTGTGACACGGTCAAAATGATTGGTGTAACTGAGGATCAGTTGAGATTGAGGCTACTCCCCGTCTCTTTAAGGGATAAAGCGAGGACATGGTTACAAACCTTACTACCTAGAAGCATCACTACATGGGAGGATATGAGTCAAAAGTTCCTACAGAAGTATTTCACTCTTGCCAGGGTTCATCAACTGAGGGGTGAAATCAGCTCCTTCAAGCAATCTGACTTTGAATCACTCTATGAGGCATGGGAAAGGTTTAAAGACTTACTTAGAAGATGCCCACAACATAGTTATCTTCCATGGCTACAGATTCAAATGTTCTATAGTGGTTTGACACCACCTACTCGAGCTTTGGTAGATTCAGTAGCTGGAAGATCTTTAATGGGAAAGTCTATTATAGAAGCCACACACCTCATTGAAGATATGGCAGCCAACGCCTATGGGTATGGTACAGAGAGAGGGTCTATTAACAGGATTATTCTACATGGAGTTGATGAAATCACAACTTTACAAGCACAAATAGCTTCTATGACTCATCATATGAATTCCTTGACTGAGAAGTTTGGTAATGGCCATTTTCAGCAATAACATAATCAATCTATTTTGGCCATAGCTGAAGCTCATAAGGCGTCATTGACTCAAGAAGCATCTATAAAGTAGATGCATGCGATGAACTGGTTTGCTTCTTATCAAAGTTAGCAATAGGGGTATAATGTAGCTCAATATTATCATCCGGGGATCCATGAAAACTTCTCATATGCTAATAACAGAGACGTCTAGTAGAGCCTATTTGAAAAGAAGCCATCTATGGAAGACAAACTGGACGAGACCATGAACATGCAAGCTCGTTTCTTTAAAGAATTAACTGGAAGAATAGATCAGAATGACAATAGAGTCTTAGGCTTGGAAATTCAAATGGGAAACATGAATGCAACTGTAAAGAACCTTGAAACTCAAATGGGATAGATAGCCCTAGCATTCTCTAGTCAACAGTGAAGTTCTTTTTTGAGTACATCTCAAGTCAATCCAAAAGAAAGCTGCCAAGCCATATTTACTGGAAGTGGGAGAGAGACTCAAAGCTCACCCATTCCTTCTAGCCCTCCTATGCTAGTTGATGAACCTATCCATTCTATAAGGCCTATTCTTACAAAGCCCTATTGATCCAACACCTATTGATGATGATAAGAAGAAGGTTAGATGTCCCAACATTACTATTCAAGGCAGCAAATACTTTGAGCCTCTTTCGTTACCCTTTCTACAGAGGTTTTATAAGAAGCAAGTAGATCATGAGACTGTGCGGTTGACAGAGGAGTGCAATGCTATAATACAAAGAAAGCTACCTCAAAAGGTGAAAAATCTAGGGAGTTTTACTATTTTGTGCAGCATAGGCACTAAAATATTTGATAAAGCTCTTTGTGACTTGGGGGCCTACATAAATCTCATGCCCCTTTCAGTATACTATCAATTGGGCCTATCAGAGATCAAGCCAATTAGTATTACCCTTCAGCTTGCAGACCGTTCTGTCACTTATCCATGAGGCGTTATTGAGGATGTTCTAGTAAAGGTGGATAAGTTTATCTTCCTCGTTGACTTTGTAGTTCTTGATATGGAAGAAGATGAGGAGATACCACTGATTCTTGGGCGACCATTCATAGCTACTAGTCAGGCCCCAATAGATGTCGCCAAGGGAGAACTCACACTGCGAATGAATGACAAATCAGTTGTCTTCAACATCTATAGCTCATTGAAGCCCCCTACTGAAGTGCAAAAATGCAAAAAAGTCAATGTGGTACAAGATGGCACAACGATAAAGATTGAAAAGCCCAGATTTCTAGATATTAAGTCTATAGATGTTGAATTCACTAAAGGGGAGGCCATACAAGCACATAGGAAGCCTAACTATGCTATGAAAGAGCTATACGATGCTGATCATGCACTAAAAATTCCTCTAAAGTAGTCACAAGATCCAATCTTAAAATATAAGCAGCCACCGGGTATTATGAGTAAAAGTTACCCAAAGCCAAGGTGTTCAGCAAGATCAACAAATTGGGCTTCAGTTAACCCGCATCCACGTCGAGGTGAAGACGTTAAATATGGTGCTTAGTGGGAGACAACCCACTGATTTTTGTCTTTTAGTTTATTTTCACTTATTTAGTTAGTGTTTATTTTAATTCCTTAGGTATGCATGCATTTCAGTTTAGTAGTCAAGAAAAAAAACAAAAAAAAAACATTTTAGTTAATAAGTCTCTAATGGATAAGTGACATTTTAGTAGTCAGTTAAGTAACATATGTAAGTTTTCTGAGCATTTTAGCGTACTTTCCTCCCTATGTGCACCAAAGTGAAGATCTGCTCTTGAGGACAAAACACAATTTAAGTTTGAGGTTGCACATTGAAGAACATCTTCTTCAATTTCAGGTTTGTTTTTCCTTTATATTTACATATTCTGTGTGCATTAATGCTTCTAAATTGCATATATTAATGGGCATATCATATATATAGTTATTATTGAAAATTTCTCATGACATTTAGATATTAGGATTAGTTATTTAGAGTTGGTACATAAGCATATTAGCTTTAAGACATTTGCTAGATACATGCCATATTTTTGAAAAGTTTCACTGAGTGACCTATAAAATTGAAAATTCATCTAGTGTGATGAGATAAAGAACTAGGATATGTTTAAACAGTTTGTGTGCTTAGATAGTCCAAAATTTGACTTTGACAAAACCCTTTAATCTTAGGTAAATTGAGAATTTGAAAATTGAGGAAAGTGAGGAGTGGAAACCAAACCACAAGTGGAGAGAATTTCTCACAAATTCTTGAAATAATCAAATCTATTTTGAATGCTACTTGGGAATGATTCTAGTAGGGAAATGAAGTAGGCCATCTTTATTTGAGTCATAACCTAAAGGTCAGTCCCAGCATTTACAATCCATTGCAGCCAATTTTGAGCCTCATAATGTTTTTTTTTTCTTGCTATGAACCTAAACATTATACATATACACACTCTATCCTTTTATGAATATTTCAATTGAACCTATTTGTATGCACTCATATTATAATATTGCCTATTCTGAGATATGAAAAAAGGAGGGGATGTTGACATTAAAATATATATATTTTCAGTTTTAGTTTTAGTTTTTTTTATTTTGTAAAAAAATATATAAAAAAGAAAAAAAGAGAAAAAATAGTTATATTTATTTCAATATTGTCAATGAAAGCTAAACTTTCTATTTTTGTATGGGTGTACATGTTGATACAATTTGAAGTGCATGTGATGAAGTAAGTTTGGGGGAGCTATGAAGATAAGTTTGAGAGCATGAATGAGAAATACAAGGGATTGAACAAAAAGGATCAAGTTGCAGTGAGAAAATTAAACAAATTAGATTGCTATGAGTGTACACTTGAGTCAGAATGAAAATCTTATTACACTTGTACCTTGAGCCAGGCTACGTTACAACCTAGAGAAAAAGACCTCTGATCCTTACTATAGTTTGAACTGAGTAAAAGATAGATAGATGAGAGAATTGAGAGGGTTTGTGTACTTAGGTATTAGGAGAAGATTTCTATGAGTGGGATGGTGCCTATAAATTACCTACAAAGTTTGGGAGGATTGAGATATCGACATATGAGAGGGTGAAGTTAAGGAAGAATGGATGATAAACTAAAAATGTAGACAACCTGAATAACCTTAGGGATGTGTTAATGAGTCATAAACTAGAGAAATGGAATATTGATGTTACAATGATGAGGGAAAATGAATTTACCTCTATATGGTATGGTGTGTCAGTTAAGATTAGAGTTATTGTTCGGGGACGAACAATAGTCTAAGTTTGGTGGTATTTGTTAGTTGCATGGCATACTAACTATACTATAAGTATTTTATGTATAAATTGCATGAGTTTAATAAGAAATTAATTGTATTTCTTTATATTTAGTTACATATGCATTTAGAGCATTTTTTGCATGATTAGTTGCATAGTAGCATGATTTAATTTTTTTTATAGCATTTTTATGTGAATATAATATCCGAGAAAGGTTTTGAGTGTCTATGCAGGTTTAAAATGAATCAAAATAGCAAATAACAACATAAGATAAGTGAAGAATGGTTGAAAATATAAATATCATGTCACTAGTTACCAAGGTAATCATTTCAATGACCTAGGTTGTAACACTCCGGAACTTTGTGAGTGTGCCACATCATGAGGGACCATGAGATGAATAATAATAATAAAAAATAATAGACGTAGATTATGCTTAGGAATAAATAAATCACTTAATTGCTTGCGCTCGTGCTCACGCGAAGGCGTGAGTGATGTGAAAATAAAATTTATTAATTGATCGAAAAAAATTATATATAATAATAAAATAAAATAAAATAACAAATTAAAAATTAATATTAGTTGGAACTAATTGAAATAAATAAATAAATAAATACAGGAAATAGATATCATGATAATTTTATCATAAGGTCCATATGTTAAATTAGATGGTAACACACATATATATTTATATATATAGATATATAGTAATGATAATATATATTGTAGTAATGTTATCATAGGGTTTTAGGTAGATATGTACCCATTTAAATGGTTAGAAGAATAATAACAATTATGATGAAAAAAAAAAGGAGAGGAACGTGGCGTACTGGGGACGCCAGAATAAGGAGAATTAACTGGAAAATTCGGGGCGATGAAGATGGTGCGGGAACGATCGCGTGCCTTCGGATTTGGCGCTGTTGGTTGGCTATAAAAAGAAGAAAAACTTGCTGGTGGTTGTGTTGGGTGACGAACAGAGGAGGTGCTTAGTTTGAACGTGGAAACAGAGTAAAGAAGGGAAAAACAGAGCAAGGCGTGATAGGTTGTAATCTGATAATTTAGGATAAGGATAAGATCTATTTAGATCGTAAGCTAGATAAAAACAAAATAGGTAATCTATAATTGAGATTGTAATCAATGGAGTCTATAAATAGACCTATGAGTCTATTATGTAATTAATTAAGTTTATTAAAAATAAATAAAGTTGAGAGTGGGAAGTTATTATTATCCATCAGAGAAGATCCACGTTATTAACAGTAACCTGTTTCAGCATCCAACGGTGATATCAGCACCGACGTGCTCTGTTCGGTGCTGGAAACAGAAGAAAGGAAACGGACTGAAATTTATACTTCAGCGTTGAAAGACCTGCTCGTGCTGGTTCGAGAAGTTGCTGCGCAGATTATTGCTTTGCTGTGACTACTGCAAACCAGAATCGAAAACAGAGAAGAAAAGACGACGAACACGGAAAGAAGAAAGGAAGAAGAAAATGCCCTGCACTGCTCGTTGTTCTCTGCTGCTATTGGTTTGCAGAGATACCGAAACTTACCGATTAAGTCTGATTGCTGTCCGCCATTGCTGATAACTTCCTGCATTTTTTTTCTCTCTTGCTGCTGGTTAATTTGCTGCAAACCATCACTCTGTCAAGCTCGTCAGAATGTCCGTTATTGCTGGCTGATCCCTTGCCGTGCAGTGAGCAAAAATAAAAAAAAGAGGACCGTCTCTGCTGCGGTTATTTCTTCTTCTGTGTTATTTTCTGCCGTTATTATTCTTCTGCGGCTGCAAATAAATCAGAGAGTCCTGCCCTGCTACTCGTGATTCTTCTACCGCGCTGCCGCACAACAGAAAACAGAGCATTCTTGCTGGCTGGTCCTGCTGCCGATTGACCTTGATCAGCTGCTCGCTGTGCTTCAGATCGCTGCATCAATTTTGCAGTGAAAGTTTCAGCCGATTTCCTTTTGCTGCTATTCTTCACTGCTCGTCGTTTGGCTTGGCGGTGGTGTTGCCGCAGGATGGCAATAAAAATTTGAAGAAGGCCACGTATCGCATAAAATCAGCAACTCAACAGAAGAAAAGTGACGGGATCAACTTTGCAAGGTGTAAAGCATTAAAGGAAAATAAAGGCACGGTGCAAGAAACGAAAAGAAAAAGGAACCAAAAAAAATAAAGGCACGGTGCAAGAAACAAAAAGAAAAAGGAACCAAAAAGTGAAAAGCAAGTTGCAAAAGTTAAAACGTGGTAGGGAAGCAAGGAAAGTTGGTTTACAAACCAACTCTTGGATCGTTGGATCACTACATAAAGAAAGAATTTTGATTTCCATAATCAGATTAGCTTTCTTTTGTAAAATAAAGGGGTCAATGGCTTTCAACAACAATTCTCATCAACCATCGCTTCTTATTTTTTATGATAAAAAGTATGATCGATGGAATAAGCAGATGAAGACTCTTTTTGAATATCAGGAATTATTAGATATTGTAGAAAATAGGTTTGTTGATCCAGGTGAGAACGTACCAGCTAATTAGCGTGATACGGTATGTGAAAATAGGAAAAAGGATAAAAATGCATTATATTTTATCCTTCAAACCCTCGATGAGGTTGCTTTTGAAAAGGTATAGAGAGCTGCTACAGCAAAAGAAGCGTGGGATACCTTAGAGAATTCCTACAAAGGTGTAGACAAAGCTAGAAAAGTACATCTTCAGAGTCTGAGACGTCAGTTCGAGCTGCTTCAGATGGAAGATGCAGAGTCTATTGAGACTTATATTAACCGAGTACAGGTCTTGGTTAATCAGATGAAGAGTTATGATGAAAGGGTCGAAGAAGTGACAGTAGTTGAAAAGATACTTCGTTCCCTTACTATGAAGTTCGAGCATATCGTTGTTGCTATTGAAGAATCTAGAGATCTGTCTATCCTAACAGTTGATGAGTTGACTGGTTCCTTACAGGCTCATGAGCAGCGGATGAAAGAAAAGAGTGTAGAAAAGCCCATAGAAAAGGCCTTGAAGACTGAAGCTTCTTCTCATAAAGATAAACACTCAGTGAATTTCAGGTTCAACAATTCTCAACGTAATGGTCAATCAAACCACAGGGGTCGTGGTCGAGGACGTGGCAGAGGGCAACAACATCACCAAAACCGAGGTCGCGAGCATTCAAATAGCGGTCATGGCACTGGTGGTGGACGCGGTGGTTCTAGTCGAGGTAATGATAAATCTAAAGTTCAATGTTATGTTTGCAGAAAATTTGGGCGCTATGCAGCTGATTGTTGCCATCGCCTACCAACAAATTCAAGTGAGAAAGCCTCGTTCGTTCAGATTCAAGATGCTTCTGCTACTCAAACCCTGTTGATGACAGCATCAGCTCATGATAATGACATCACCAAAAATATTTGGTATCTTGATACTGGGTGCACTAATCACATGTGTGGCACACGTGATCTATTTGTTGATCTAGATGAATCTGTTCGTACAGAGGTCAAGTTTGCCGATGATAGTGTTAGCAAACCCACAAGTATACGAGATCGCAGCAGTAATATCCGAAAAGTCCGGGTATCGTCCTCAGGGAATACTAATGGTGATTGAATTTTCTTTAACACCAAAGTTGGTAAAGATCTCAATTTTATCAAGACAAGATTAAAAATGATTAAATTG